>JAXIVJ010002452.1:0-70000 GCA_036785665.1 Chirona hameri
CCGTCGCCCGTCGCTGTCGCTCTCACTCTCGTTCTCCCGGCAGTACGGCCGCTATATTTTCACCGTGTCTCTCGAGCATGGGTGGATCTAGGGGGGGGGGGCAAAGTGGTCATGCCCCCCCCCCCAACCGCATGAAATCGGCGCAAAATTCAAACATTTCCTGATATAGAAGACAATCTAAGCAACTTTTACAGAGTAAAGTTTGTTTTAAATCAGCTATCAATACATAAGCAATCGAAATCCGATGAGTTTTCAGAATTGTGTGATACTTTTGAGGATTTCCCCCCCCCCCAACCACCCGTTCTGGATCCGCCTTTGCACTCGGATGGTCAGACGACGTGCCTGCCTACCGCGAAAACATCAACTACCATCAGCGCGAAAACAAACAACTACCGCAGAGAGATCGAGTGCAGACGGCACGCGAAAACAAACAACTACTACCGCAGAGGGATCGAGTGCAGACGGCACGCGAAAACAAACAACTACTACCGCGGAGGGATCGAGTGCAGACGGCACGCGAAAAAGAACAACTACTACCGCAGAGGGATCGATTGCAGACGGCACGCGAAAACAAACAACTACTACCGCAGAGGGATCGATTGCAGACGGCACGCGAAAACAAACAACTACTACCGCAGAGGGATCGATTGCAGACGGCACGCGAAAACAAACAACTACTACCGCAGAGGGATCGATTGCAGACGGCACGCGAAAACAAACAACTACTACCGCAGAGGGATCGAGTGCAGGCGGCAGTCTGGCGGAAGTCTGGCAGTCTGGCGGAAGTCTGGCAGTCTGGCGGAAGGGCAGCTTCACCAGGTGCGGTTGCACCTGTGATCATTTGTTTTGGGAAGTCTGTTCTGCGGTGGTGTTAGCATTGCAAACATGTTTGTTTCCTCCATCCAGTTGGCTCTCGTTTTGTGTTATCGATGTTGATGTGGCATTTTCTTTGCCGATTTTCCTAAGCATCTCTTAGTAAATTCTCTTGGCATATGGGTTGCCTCGCATGCCTTTTTTAAATGGCCTCAATACCATGATTCGTTTTTTTCTTGGGAACTTCGTTTCACCTCCTCGTTGAACATGAAAACGCGATATTCGGTCTGTGGCTGCGTTTCGAAAATGTTCGCTTGTAAGGCACGGCTCGGCACGACTCGGCTCGGCTCGGCTCGGCTCGGCTCGGCTCGGCTCGGCTCGGCTCGGCTCGGCTCGGCTCGGCTCGGCTCGGCTCGGCTCGGCTCGGCTCGGCTCGGCTCGGCTCGGCTCGGCTCGGCTCGGCTCGGCTCGGCTCGGCTCGGCTCGGCTCGGCTCGGCTCGGCTCGGCTCGGCTCGGTTCGGCTCGGCTCGGCTCGGCTCGGCTCGGCTCGGCTCGGCTCGGCTCGGCTCGGCTCGGCTCGGCACGGCACGGCACGGCACGGCACGGCACGGCTCGGCACGGCTCGGCTCTGCTGTAAGGTACGGCTCGACACGGCACGGCACGGCACGGCACGGCACGGCACGGCACGGCACGGCACGGCACGGCACGGCACGGCACGGCACGGCTCGGCTCGGCTCGGCTCGGCACGGCACGGCACGGCACGGCACGGCACGGCACGGCACGGCACGGCTCGTTGAGAAAAGCGATAGGAGCAGCAGCTGAGGCCGAATGAGAAAACGCAGACGTTTGTGCGCAGGGTACCGCACTGTGTCGTATCGGCGGAACAAGTGGCAGGCGATGTGGGATAAGCGGATGCCTCGTATGCTGTGAAGCTGTGCGCTTCAAAGTCTACTGTAGTGGTTTGGCAGACGGTGTGGGATAAGCGGGATGCCTCTATGCTGTGAAGTTGTGCGCTTGTAGTGGTTACTGTACTGTACTGTATCTTTATTTGATTATTATATGGTTACTGTATCTACTGTAGTGGTTACTGTACTGTAGTGGTTCTGCTGTAGTGGTTACTGTACTGTAGTGGTTATACTGTAGTGGTTACTGTACTGTAGTGGTTCTGCTGCAGTGGTTACTGTACTGTAGTGGTTCTACTGTAGTGGTTACTGTACTGTAGTGGTTCTACTGTAGTGGTTACTGTACTGTAGTGGTTCTACTGTAGTGGTTACTGTACTGTAGTGGTTCTACTGTAGTGGTTACTGTACTGTAGTGGTTCTACTGTAGTGGTTACTGTACTGTAGTGGTTACTGTACTGTAGTGGTTACTGTACTGTAGTGGTTCTACTTTAGTGGTTCTACTGTAGTGGTTACTGTACTGTAGTGGTTCTACTGTAGTGGTTACTGTACTGTAGTGGTTCTACTGTAGTGATTACTGTACTGTAGTGGTTCTACTGTAGTGGTAACTGTACTGTAGTGGTTCTACTGATGTGGTTACTGTACTGTAGTGGTTCTACTGTAGTGGTTACTGTACTGTAGTGGTTCTACTGTTGTGGTTACTGTACTGTAGTGGTTCTACTGTAGTGGTTACTGTACTGTAGTGGTTCTACTGTAGTGGTTACTGTACTGTAGTGGTTACTGTACTGTGTAGTGGTTACTGTACTGTAGTGGTTCTACTGTAGTGGTTACTGTACTGTAGTGGTTCTACTGATGTGGTTACTGTACTGTAGTGGTTCTACTGTAGTGGTTACTGTATTGTAGTGGTTACTGTACTGTAGTGGTTACTGTACTGTAGTGGTTACTGTACTGTAGTGGTTACTGTACTGTAGTGGTTACTGTAGTGTAGTGGTTGTACTGTAGTGGTTACTGTAGTGTAGTGGTTCTACTGTAGTGGTTACTGTAGTGTAGTGGTTCTACTGTAGTGGTTACTGTAGTGTAGTGGTTCTACTGTAGTGGTTACTGTACTGTAGTGGTTCTACTGTAGTGGTTACTGTACTGTAGTGGTTCTACTGTAGTGGTTACTGTAGTGTAGTGGTTCTACTGTAGTGGTTACTGTAGTGTAGTGGTTCTACTGTAGTGGTTACTGTACTGTAGTGGTTCTACTGTAGTGGTTACTGTACTGTAGTGGTTCTACTGTAGTGGTTACTGTAGTGTAGTGGTTCTACTGTATTGGTTAAACACAGGAACGTGGAGTGAGCGGAAATACAAAGGTTTGGTCACTCGGAGTGAATCGCACCGACTTGGAAAGATAGATGGAATCCATACTTACGGCCGTACTCCTACACCAAGTCGTCTGCTGCAGGCGCGAACACATACTTCCGCGCTCAATTCACGCCATCGTGAAGACGATCACGCCATCGTGAAGACGATCACGCCATCGTGAAGACGATCACGCCATCGTGAAGACGATCACGCCATCGTGAAGACGATCACGCCATCGTGAAGACGATCACGCCATCGTGAAGACGATCACGCCATCGTGAAGACGATCACGCCATCGTGAAGACAATCACGCCATCGTGAAGACGATCACGCTATCGTGAAGACGATCACGCCATCGTGAAGACGATCACGCCATCGTGAAGACGATCACGCTATCGTGAAGACGATCACGCCATCGTGAAGACGATCACGCCATCGTGAAGACGATCACGCCATCGTGAAGACGATCACGCCATCGTGAAGACGATCACGCCATCGTGAAGACGATCACGCCATCGTGAAGACGATCACGCCATCGTGAAGACGATCACGCCATCGTGAAGACAATCACGCCATCGTGAAGACGATCACGCTATCGTGAAGACGATCACGCCATCGTGAAGACGATCACGCCATCGTGAAGACGATCACGCCATCGTGAAGACGATCACGCCATCGTGAAGACGATCACGCCATCGTGAAGACGATCACGCCATCGTGAAGACGATCACGCCATCGTGAAGACGATCACGCCATCGTGAAGACAATCACGCCATCGTGAAGACGATCACGCTATCGTGAAGACGATCACGCCATCGTGAAGACGATCACGCCATCGTGAAGACGATCACGCCATCGTGAAGACGATCACGCCATCGTGAAGACGATCACGCCATCGTGAAGACGATCACGCCATCGTGAAGACGATCACGCCATCGTGAAGACGATCACGCCATCGTGAAGACGATCACGCCATCGTGAAGACGATCACGCCATCGTGAAGACAATCACGCCATCGTGAAGACGATCACGCTATCATGAAGACGATCACGCCATCGTGAAGACGATCACGCCATCGTGAAGACGATCACGCTATCGTGAAGACGATCACGCCATCGTGAAGACGATCACGCCATCGTGAAGACGATCACGCCATCGTGAAGACGATCACGCCATCGTGAAGACGATCACGCCATCGTGAAGACGATCACGCCATCGTGAAGACGATCACGCCATCGTGAAGACGATCACGCCATCGTGAAGACAATCACGCCATCGTGAAGACGATCACGCTATCGTGAAGACGATCACGCCATCGTGAAGACGATCACGCCATCGTGAAGACGATCACGCCATCGTGAAGGCGATCACGCCATCGTGAAGATGCCTGCCATGTAATTCACTCATATATGTTGTGTTTTTTTTGCGTAAAATTCAAAAGAACGTCCGAAAATATAAACGTTGCGGTTAAATAACATTTATGTTTCCCTAACGATTTCACGTCTTACCTATGGCTCCCGGAAGCACATTCAGACGTCGGTTCCTTACAGCGGTGCCGTTAAGTGTGGTGTTGTGGTTTGCGTTGCGTGCATTGGTCGTGAACGCAGGGCTATCTGCATAACTTCATTAAGTCAGCGAACCAGCGAGAGCGAGAGCGAGAGCGAGAGCGAGAGCGAGAGCGAGAGCGAGAGCGAGAGCGAGAGCGAGAGCGAGGGCGAGGGCGAGGGCGAGGGCGAGAGCGAGAGCGAGAGCGAGAGCGAGGGCGAGGGCGAGGGCGAGGGCGAGGGCGAGGGCGAGGGCGAGGGCGAGGGCGAGGGCGAGGGCAACTGGGGCGCCGTCTTGCCGTCCGTTGACCTTGGCTGACCATGAGAAGCGCCGTGACTTCTGCTGCCGCCGACCGCAGGTCATCCCAGTCTCCCCGTCTCCCAGTCGAGGAAAACAGCAGCTGACCGGTTCGGTCATCGACTGCTTTTCTGGCGGAAACGGCGGCGTGCGGGTGCGGCGCGGTTATCGACCGATCAGCCAGCGAGGACGAGTGTTTGCTTTTGATACACAGCTTGGCAGGTTTCTTTGCTCAGGGATGCCTCATGCGCTGCATAGATAAACTGCCGAAGAATAGCTACCGTGGAATAGTTGCCTCAGATTGGTTGCTGTAGATTGGCTGCTTCTTTTTCCAAACCTGATAAGCATGAGCCGTCCAGCAGCGACAAGTGCTGACAAGTGCATTGGCATTTCTGTCTGACGACCCGACTCTACCCCCCCCCCCCCGGTTACCGGTCAACAACTTTCCGCTGCTGAAGCGGAGCGAAATTTTAGCCCCCCTCCCCCATTCTCGGACCCTAGATCCGCCAGTGGTGTGCCGTGCCACTGCACCAGAGACAGCGGCTGAGTGACTAGTCCAGTGACAGCTCATTCCAGTGATACCAGTCCAGTGACAGTTCAGTCCAGTGATATCAGTCCAGTGACAGCTCAGTCCAGTGATATCAGTCCAGTGACAGCTCAGTACAGTGATATCAGTCCAGTGACATCTCAGTACAGTGATATCAGTCCAGTGACAGCTCAGTCCAGTGATATCAGTCCAGTGACATATCAGTCCAGTGATATCAGTCCAGTGACATCTCAGTCCAGTGATATCAGTCCAGTGACAGCTCAGTACAGTGATATCAGTCCAGTGACATATCATTCCAGTGGTATCAGTCCAGTGACAGCTCAGTCCAGTGATATCAGTCCAGTGACATCTCAGTCCAGTGATATCAGTCCAGTGACATCTCAGTCCAGTGATATCAGTCCAGTGACAGCTCAGTACAGTGATATCATTCCAGTGACATCTCAGTCCAGTGATATCAGTCCAGTGACAGCTCAGTCCAGTGATATCAGTCCAGTGACATCTCAGTCCAGTGATATCAGTCCAGTGACAGATCAGTCCAGTGATATCAGTACAGTGACATCTCAGTCCAGTGATATCAGTCCAGTGACAGCTCAGTACAGTGATATCAGTCCAGTGACAGCTCAGTCCAGTGACAGCTCAGTCCAGTGATATCAGTCCAGTGACAGCTCAGTCCAGTGATATCAGTCCAGTGACAGTTCAGTCCAGTGATATCAGTCCAGTGACAGCTCAGTCCAGTGGTATCAGTCCAGTGGCAGCTCAGTCCAGTGACAGCCCACTGACTGTCCTTCCGCGTGGAACAGATGCGTGCTATCACTGCACGGTCCAGTGACTGTCTCTCCTCATAGGAAAGAAGTGTCAGCTGTCACTGCACGGTCCAGTGACTGTCTCTCCTCATAGGAAAGAAGTGTCAGCTGTCACTGCACGGTCCAGTGACTGTCTCTCCTCATAGGAAAGAAGTGTCAGCTGTCACTGCACGGTCCAGTGACTGCCTCTCCTCATAGGAAAGAAGTGTCAGCTGTCACTGCACGGTCCAGTGACTGCCTCTCCTCATAGGAAAGAAGTGTCAGCTGTCACTGCACGGTCCAGTGACTGCCTCTCCTCATAGGAAAGAAGTGTCAGCTGTCACTGCACGGTCCAGTGACTGTCTCTCCTCATAGGAAAGAAGTGTCAGCTGTCACTGCACGGTCCAGTGACTGTCTCTCCTCATAGGAAAGAAGTGTCAGCTGTCACTGCACGGTCCAGTGACTGCCTCTCCTCATAGGAAAGAAGTGTCAGCTGTCACTGCACGGTCCAGTGACTGCCTCTCCTCATAGGGAAGAAGTGTCAGCTGTCACTGCACGGTCCAGTGACTGTCTCTCCTCATAGGAAAGAAGTGTCAGCTGTCACTGCACGGTCCAGTGACTGTCTCTGCCCCCCCCCCCCCCCCCCCATGAAGCGACACTAGGCAGCAGAGTGATGTCACTGCCAATGAAGTGAACTCGTCACAGGTCGCGCTGTGTCGCCGTTCACATGTCTATCAGAGATGTGGTGAGATGAGATGTGGCCGCAACAACAGCAACGTTCGGGCAACTGAACACAATTATGATTCTGATAGGTTTTGGACCTATGCAATATTCTCCATGTAGTGCTCACCTTTCGAATTCCCATGGAGGTGGCGCCCTATTTGCTCGACTAACACCAGTGTCGGTAACCAAATAGCCGTGTCTCAGTTGCTGTGCTCTCAGTGCAGTGCGCCTGCACTCACCCCCCCCCCCCCCCCCGCGCTGCCACCGCGCTCACTAACCTACTTGGCCGGTGCTCCCCGCGCCCCATACCCCGGCTGCCTGCCCGCCGCCCGGGCACGAAACAGCGTGACCGTGCCACGTGCCTCAGCCAGCCCGCGAGTTCCGCCCGGGGACGAGGGAGTGGGACCGTTCCAGGTGCCTCAGCCAGCCCGCGAGTTTCGCCCGGTACCCAGTGACGTCATTTGATCCGATTGGAGCCGCCGGCACCGGCCGCAGGTGACCTGCAGTCACAGGCGTTTAACCCTCGCCCTACGGGGAACTTTTTTCACCTTCGCCCTACAGGGGGGGGGGGGGGGGCCTGACAGCCCCCTGTTAACTTCCAAACCAAGCAACTTAGAGCAATGCGGTAAGAACCAGCATGTTGCCTGTTATGAGAGGAATCTAACAGTATGAGATTTTTAGGTTTTAGATCAACGGGTGACCTTCCAGGTCAAGTGAATGACCTCGGATTTACCACGTCCAGAACAGCGATTTTGCTCTTCAGAAAACCTCAAAATTAGAAATTGATGAATGTAAATAAAAAGACATGTTCCTATACCAATTTTGGCTCAGAAATACAAAAAAGGTAATTATTTGTTCGTATCTTGTCCAAAAAAGTCAAAAAACGTTATTAAAAAATGACGTCATCAGTTTCTTACACTTAAAGAGCCATCACTCAGTCAAAAATGAAGATATTGCTTTGAAATTTGGATGGGTATTCTCCATAATCAGTTCTCTCACATATATTCCGGTTTTTCTAATATCTTTGAAAATTTTGATTTTGTTGGGATTTTTCCAAAAAAAACAGTTTTTTATTTTATTTTAGGGGTCAAAAACCCAAAATTGTGAAAATCCGAGATTGCCATTTTGAAGAATATTACATTTTGTTTCTTTGGTGAATTGTGTTTGCAATTTGCTTTAAAACTCTTTTTTCTACGATTTGTCAAATATTTCTCATTTTTTTACCAACATGACGTCATCAAAACATGATTTTCTCCCAAACTGCTCAACCAATTTCAATTAACTTTTTACAGCCTACGTATAATTGTTTTAAACTCAGCTGCAAAAAATTTCAGCAAAATGCACCGCATATATACAAAGTTATTCAAGAAAACCCTCAGGGGGGGACCTGTCAGGCCCCCCCCCCCGTAGGGCGAGGGTTAATGTGACGTCCACTGCCCGGCTAATGTGACGGACCATCTGAGGACGACCATCGGACCATCGGACCATGTGACGGACCATCTGAGGGCCAGGGTTAATGTGACGTCCACTGCCCGGCTAATGTGACGGACCATCTGAGGACGACCATCGGACCATCGGACCATGTGACGGACCATCTGAGGGCGAGGGTTAATGTGACGTCCACTGCCCGGCTAATGTGACGGACCATCTGAGGACGACCATCGGACCATCGGACCATGTGACGGACCATCTGAGGGCGAGGGTTAATGTGACGTCCACTGCCCGGCGCTGGCGCGGTACACGGTTAAACGCCTACAGACAGACAGGCCTACACAGACAGCCTACAGACAGAACTACACGCTTAGTCACAGCCAGAGCCGCCGACAGCTGGAAACGACAAGAACATACAACTGCTACAGCCGAGTGTTGGAAGTCGAACATATATTATGAATATATATATATATTACTTATGATGATGATGATTGGGTTTTGTGGGCGCTAGATATTACTTGGAATATGCAGGAAAAAACACTACCTTACGCACTGCATACCGTCTTATTACAAAATGTAACCATGTACCTGATTTTGTGAGGAATGGTCAAACTGGCATATGGCCAACCGGGTATTTTTTAAGGCCCAGTCATATTCTATTTGTGTATGACTATTGTGCTGCCATGGTATTGCAAGCTCATTTTCATATTTTATGTATTAGCATTTCATCGCAACGGCCACCGGGTGGGCCCTACTTCATAGTGTAAATTGCACATTGGTCAAATAACTACAAAAATACCATTCAAATAAATTCGTCGTAATCCCTCTCAAGGCCATACGATTATCTGCTCCGCTGCAACAGAACACGGCGTTGTTTGGTCGCAGGACATGGGCAGCAGGGGATCCCCCTGTCCATGTTGAGCTGAATATCACACGCCAAGCTAACGGGCTTCCCAGACACACTGCTGTTGTAACCGGGACTTAAAGGGAATGTTTTACCTTTGTATTGGTTTTGAACTGAGATAGCCATTATCTTTGGCCGTTATTGAAATGTCGATAATACTAAGGTCATTTTCCCAAAAATTAGCCGTTTTTAAGCAATTTAATTTCCCATTTGCAAAATGGGGTCTAGGCTAGTGCCGCCGCTGATTGGCTGACAGCCACATTTTCAGCCAATCCCACTTTGTCAGCCAATCAGCGGCGGTCTATAGCTCAATAATGACGTCATCATCCCAAATTTAAAACCTTAATTTGTATAAAGTTAGGTGAGTTTTCGAGAGAGAAAGATATCACCATCGTTTTCAGCAGCGCTTACTTCATATTTTCGACTTCAACCAGCGTATATTTGACAACTTTCAGAAAGGTGAAACATTCCCTTTAAATACAGCCCAACTGCTGCGATCATGGGCCGCCTGGAACGCCGAGCGCCTGTCCAAGGTTCCAAAGTATAGGGACGGTCGGATGACACATCACACAAGATCACGTGATACACACTGCACTGATCAGGCGGTCAGATGACACATTACACAAGATCACGTGATACACACTGCACTGATCAGGCGGTCAGATGACACATTACACAAGATCACGTGGTACACACTGCACTGATCAGGCGGTCAGATGACACATTACACAAGATCACGTGATACACACTGCACTGATCAGGCGGTCAGATGACACATTACACAAGATCACGTGATACACACTGCACTGATCAGGCGGTCAGATGACACATTACACAAGATCACGTGATACACACTGCACTGATCAGGCGGTCAGATGACACATTACACAAGATCACGTGATACACACTGCACTGATCAGGCGGTCAGATGACACATTACACAAGATCACGTGATACACACTGCACTGATCAGGCGGTCAGATGACACATTACACAAGATCACGTGATACACACTGCACTGATCAGGCGGTCAGATGACACATTACACAAGATCACGTGATACACACTGCACTGATCAGGCGGTCAGATGACACATTACACAAGATCACGTGATACACACTGCACTGATCAGGCGGTCAGATGACACATTACACAAGATCACGTGATACACACTGCACTGATCAGGCGGTCAGATGACACATTACACAAGATCACGTGATACACACTGCACTGATCAGGTGGTCAGATGACACATTACACAAGATCACGTGATACACACTGCACTGATCAGGCGGTCAGATGACACATTACACAAGATCACGTGATACACACTGCACTGATCAGGCGGTCAGATGACACATTACACAAGATCACGTGATACACACTGCACTGATCAGGCGGTCAGATGACACATTACACAAGATCACGTGATACACACTGCACTGATCAGGCGGTCAGATGACACATTACACAAGATCACGTGATACACACTGCACTGATCAGGCGGTCAGATGACACATTACACAAGATCACGTGATACACACTGCACTGATCAGGCGGTCAGATGACACATTACACAAGATCACGTGATACACACTGCACTGATCAGGCGGTCAGATGACACATTACACAAGATCACGTGATACACACTGCACTGATCAGGCGGTCAGATGACACATTACACAAGATCACGTGATACACACTGCACTGATCAGGCGGTCAGATGACACATTACACAAGATCACGTGATACACACTGCACTGATCAGGCGGTCAGATGACACATTACACAAGATCACGTGATACACACTGCACTGATCAGGCGGTCAGATGACACATTACACAAGATCACGTGATACACACTGCACTGATCAGGCGGTCAGATGACACATTACACAAGATCACGTGATACACACTGCACTGATCAGGCGGTCAGATGACACATTACACAAGATCACGTGATACACACTGTACTGATCAGGCGGTCAGATGACACATTACACAAGATCACGTGATACACACTGCACTGATCAGGCGGTCAGATGACACATTACACAAGATCACGTGATACACACTGCACTGATCAGGCGGTCAGATGACACATTACACAAGATCACGTGATACACACTGCACTGATCAGGCGGTCAGATGACACATTACACAAGATCACGTGATACACACTGCACTGATCAGGCGGTCAGATGACACATTACACAAGATCACGTGATACACACTGCACTGATCAGGCGGTCAGATGACACATTACACAAGATCACGTGATACACACTGCACTGATCAGGCGGTCAGATGACACATTACACAAGATCACGTGATACACACTGCACTGATCAGGCGGTCAGATGACACATTACACAAGATCACGTGATACACACTGCACTGATCAGGCGGTCAGATGACACATTACACAAGATCACGTGATACACACTGCACTGATCAGGCGGTCAGATGACACATTACACAAGATCACGTGATACACACTGCACTGATCAATCAATGATCACCTAGCCACGTCCTGTGCCGCGTCCGCGTCATAGCCGCGTCATAGCCGCGTCATAGCCGCGTCATAGCCGCGTCATAGCCGCGTCATAGCCGCGTCATATCCGCGTCATAGCCGCGTCATGTGCCACGTCCGCGTCATAGCCGCGTCATAGCCGCGTCATAGCCGCGTCATATCCGCGTCATAGCCACGTCCTGTGCCGCGTCCGCGTCATAACCGCATCATAGCCGCGTCATATCCGCGTCATAGCCGCGTCCTGTGCCACGTTCGCGTCATAGCCGCGTCCTGTGCCGCGTCATAGCCGCGTCCTGTGCCGCGTCATAGCCGCGTCCTGTGCCGCGTCATAGCCGCGTCCTGTGCCGCGTCCACGTCATAGCCGCGTCCTGTGCCGCGTCCGCGTCATAACCGCGTCATAGCCGCGTCATATCCGCGTCATAGCCGCGTCATGTGCCGCGTCCGCGTCATAGCCGCGTCATGTGCCACGTCCGCGTCATATCCGCGTCCTGTGCCGCGTCCGCGTCATAGCCGCGTCATAGCCGCGTCATAGCCGCGTCATAGCCGCGTCATAGCCGCGTCCTGTGCCGCGTCATAGCCGCGTCCTGTGCCGCGTCCGCGTCATAGCCGCGTCATAGCCGCGTCATATCCGCGTCATAGCCGCGTCATGTGCCGCGGCCGCGTCATAGCCGCGTCATGTGCCACGTCCGCGTCATAGCCGCGTCCTGTGCCGCGTCCGCGTCATAGCCGCGTCATAGCCGCGTCATAGCCGCGTCATAGCCGCGTCATAGCCGCGTCATAGCCGCGTCCTGTGCCGCGTCATAGCCGCGTCCTGTGCCGCGTCCGCGTCATAGCCGCGTCATAGCCGCGTCATATCCGCGTCATAGCCGCGTCATGTGCCGCGGCCGCGTCATAGCCGCGTCATGTGCCACGTCCGCGTCATAGCCGCGTCCTGTGCCGCGTCCGCGTCATAGCCGCGTCATAGCCGCGTCATAGCCGCGTCATAGCCGCGTCATAGCCGCGTCCTGTGCCGCGTCATAGCCGCGTCCTGTGCCACGTCTGCGTCATAGCCGGGAGAAGAAAAAATCGAACGAAAAAGAACGGACGGGGGTAACTCCACAGCTTTCTGGCCGGCTCAGGCCAGGCGGTGACCAGCTATTTGTCAGAGAGTGTACCGTGCAGCGCCGCGGTGTCAGAGGCTGTCCACCCGCGGCAGATTTCTAGTTGAGGTGCAACTCTCCCGCCATAAAGGGACCCATCCTCAATTTAATTAATATAATTGCTCGAATGTAGAGATGCAAATTTCAGGACCACGGAGCCGGCGCTGGGCCCAAATTCAGGCCCGGCGTGCCTGAAGCTGTGTCTGAACTCAGGCTTGCCGGTCTCATGCCGGGCTCAGCACAAGTTATCAATTAAAACAAAATAATTAAATAGAAATAAATATTGGCAGAAGTCAGAACATACATGCTTAAAGATCATGATAAATTGAGAAAACAAAATATACAACAGTAAAACACCAGCATAACACATAACAATGTCCCAGTTTACAAATTAAAAGTGATAAATAGTACGACCTAGCAAGGAGTGGACACACCAGTGAAACTTAATAAATCAAACTACAGGGTCAATTCATGATCAATTCATCAGCTCAGTCACTGCAGCAGTGCGAGAGTCGAGTGCAGTCAAACAGAAACAACTACCCCAAATCATATTCCACTGTCATCACTAGTAACTAGGTGGGGTGGCATACAATATTATATTTAGTCATCCCATTGCCACAGGTCACCCCAAATTATTTTGTATAACAAATAGTACCTATGGAACAAAACCACCCACGTATATGATAATAATTATTGTTAATACTATTGTAAATACATATTACTGAGAATATTTATTGATACATATTTACTATTTAGTTCCACATGAGAAAGGACATATTCAAGTCATATCATTTGTAGTTTTGGTAGTGAACAAATATTGTACTTTATGCAATTACAATTATAAAGGTGGAAAGACTGTAAAACACAAACAAAAAACATTTTGCAAAGAAATCTTAAGTGGCAAAGACCTATCCCAGAATGCAAACCTGTCTAGTTCCACTTCAACTTCTTATCACAATAGCTCCATAATTTATATATGACCTTGCATAATTACAAGTGACACACTCCCCGACAACACATTCAAACCCAATTTCCAAACAATGTGTTTTGATGAGTCACATTTGCGACGAATTCGCCAGGACTGGACCGTAAAAGAATCACGTGTGTCAATTAAGCAGTAGATCGATATTCGCGATGTGTCACTTTGACAGATATTCACAACTTCACACCTCAGAATCGCGACGCCTCAGAATTGTGTGAAGACAATTGTTCATGTTCGTATTCGAAAATAAGCTGTAGTATCAAATCTTAACCCTTGGTGTCAGTTGAAGTTTAAATATTTTTAAAGAAGTCCATCTGCCGAATCCGCAATATGTTGACATTTTAATTTTGGTGATTTAAAGTTATTTATGGTGATAAAGTTAGTAATTTCGGTGACGGGATTAATTGTCTGCGCCGTTTTGAGCTCAATGCTTCACAATTGTCAAATACTTCAGCAGCCATTACGCACAGCAGTGAAGTTGACGTCCGTCAGTTTTCTGCTGACGGACGTCAACTTCACGAGTTGAGTTGGCAGGTTTAGATGCATGTGAGGCCTGGAATGTTTTCAAAGCTAGATTAAGCCAAATTCAGAATCGGCATATACCCCTCAGGCACAAACGTAACAGAACCAAGGGCAAACCAGTTTGGCTTACCCCAGAAGTAAGGAGTGCTATACAAGCTAAAAGAAGTGCATTTGGCATTTTGAAGGGATCTTCACTAGATATAAATCAGAAGGCCTACCAGAATGCAAGAAATTCAGTTAAGAAAAAGGTCAGAGCAGCTAAAAGGGCAAAGGAACTTGATTTAGCTAGACATTGTAATGCAGATAGTAAGAAGTTCTTCAGTTTTTATAAGTTCAGTACAGTTTCCAAAAATATAGGTCCATTTAAGGTAGATGATGTGTTAGTTAGCAAGGACAGTGAAATGGTTGAAGTGCTTAATGATCAGTTTCAATCTGTCTTTACTATCGAGGACCAGAGTAGTATTGCAGCACTTCAGCCTGAGCCAGAGACAGAGGAGACTATAGGAGAGCTAGGTGGCATAAGTAGTGAACTTGTTCTAGAATATCTAAAGAAAGTAAGGCCTAACAAGGCAGAAGGACCTGATGAAATCCATGCTAGACTTTTAAGAGAATCTGAAAGGGAGTTGTCGGTTCCATTAGCCATAATATTTTCTAAATCACTCGCAGATAGTAAAATTCCACTTGATTGGAAAAGAGCAAATGTTGTTCCTATTCATAAAAAGGGAGATAGAAGTAAAGAGGAAAACTATAGACCGGTTAGTCTGACCTCATTAGTCTGCAAGGTGCTTGAATCAATCATCAAAGATAAGATTGTTGAATTCTTGGAGCAAAATGAACTCATCAAGGATACACAGCATGGCTTTAGGAAGGGCCGTTCTTGTTTAACTAATCTTCTGGAGTTTTTGGATGTTGCAACAGATAGCTTTGATCAGGGTAAACAGCTAGATGTAGCTTTTCTTGATTTCAGTAAAGCATTTGACAAAGTCCCCCATACAAGACTGGGGTTGCAACTTAAAATTCATGGGATCAGGGGCAAGATTCTGGATTGGATAGAAACGTGGCTTTCAGGACGCCAGCAAAGGGTTATATTGAATGGGTGCCAATCACAATGGAAGGAGGTTCTCAGTGGGGTTCCACAGGGCTCAGTCCTGGGCCCATTGCTTTTTATAATATTTGTGAATGCAATTGAGAACAGTATAGACAGCAAAGTCTTGAAATTTGCAGACGATCTAAAAGTTGTCAGGATTATTAGAGGAAAACATGATCAGGATGTTTTTCAATCAGATCTGGACAAGCTAGTTGAGTGGTCTGAAGCATGGCAGATGAAATTCAATTTGAGTAAATGTAAGATTATGCACGCTGGACGGGTTAGCAGTAAACATAGGTATGAAATGGGTGGGCAGAAAATGGAGCAGATTGAAAAGGAAAGAGATTTAGGTGTCGTGGTAAACAATAGACTATCAGCGTCAGACCAGGTTGTAGAAGCTAGGAAAAAGGCACTTAGAATGCTAGGGGCCATTAACAGAAATGTTTCCTACAAGAGTGAAAAGGTAATAACAAAACTGTATTGTGCATACGTTAGACCACATTTGGAGTATTGTGTACAAGCCTGGTCTCCAACATATGAGAAAGATTGCTGGTTGTTAGAAAGAGTTCAAAAAAGGGCAACAAAAATGATTAATTGTCTTGGTAGTTTACCTTATGAAGATAGATTAAGGAAATTGGGTATGTTTTCACTTAGATATAGAAGGCTAAGAGGAGATCTAATTGAAGTCTTCAAATTTGTAAATAGTCAGCATTCTGGATATTTAAAGGGTATGTTTGAGTTCAATAGGGAAAATCGAGGTAGAGGTCATCAGCATAAACTCATTATGAAACAAAGTAGGACTAGGCTACGACAGTCATTTTTCAGTAGAAGGGTTGTAGGTCATTGGAATATGCTACCAGGGGATGTCGCTGATGCAGTGACACTTGCTTCCTTCAAAATTAGATTAGATAAATACTTTACAGAGAAGGGATTAGTTCATAAATACTCGTGGGATTAGCCTTCTTTTATGCAGGTAGAGTAAGGTGATTTGAAGGGGTGAGACTGGTGGGGGGGGGGGGGTGCAACCTCGGATGGGCCCAAGAGGCTCTTTGTTGCACTTTTCTTCTTTTATGTCTTTATGTCAAGCTAGCAGCAGATTCATATTCGAGAATCTGCTGTTGCCAGACAGACATTCGCCGGGCTCGAATATACTGCTACTGGCAGCAGATTCGGCGAATGTCTGTCAGCTGGCAGCATATTCGTGACAACTTCCGCGGCCTTTTTGGCGCGAGCAGCAGATTCAGATATTCGCCGGGCTCGAATATACTGCTACCAGCAGCAGATTCGGCGAATGTCTGTCAGCTGGCAGCATATTCGTGAACAACTTCCGTGGCATTTTTCGCGCATCATCTGAACGCCAGCAGCAGATTCGCAACGTGATGTGTTTGAGTTGAGTTGTTCGGTGAAAGATGGGTACCTTCTAGGTAAGTAGGAGGTTAGAGGTGCTACTCACTGACTGCTTCAAGTCAGTAATACGTTGATCAATACCTACTTACCTAGAAGGTACCCATCTCTCACCGAACAACTCAACTCAAACACATCACGTTGCGAATCTGCTGCTGGCGTTCAGATGATGCGCGAAAAATGCCGCGGAAGTTGTTCACGAATATGCTGCCAGCTGACAGACATTCGCCCAATCTGCTGCTGGTAGCAGTATATTCGAGCCCGGCGAATATCTGAATCTGCTGCTCGCGTCTAAGATGCGCCAAGAAGGCCGCGGAAGTTGTTCACGAATATGCTGCCAGCTGACAGACATTCGCCGAATCTGCTGCCAGTAGCAGTATATTGGAGCCCGGCGAATATCTGTCTGGCAGCAGCAGATTCGCGAATATGAATCTGCTGCTAGCTTGACGGACGTGTGAAGTTGTACCAAGGCAGTTGTACGACCTTGGCCTTGGCAGTGAAGTAGCTCAAGCTTTGTTTATCTGTGCCCACTGCCCAAGGCTGTATAAATATGTGACAAGGCCGTATAAGAGTGGCTCTGTGTGTGACTGGCTTGGATGTTAGTTATAGATATCTTGGCTTGGATAGTGAGAAAACCGAGGATACTCTGTAATTTAAAACAGGTTGATTATTTTACTTTTATCATTTTTTTTTATCATATGATTGTCACTCCCAATGTTTTTAGTACGTTTGTCATACTTAAATGTCCAGGAAAACTTGCCTTTTCCCCATTATCCTGTGAAGTATATTCAGTATTTACTAGTCCATGTCAACATTGATCAAATAAGTAAGTAGGTTGTAGTACCTCTTACCTCAACATTGTTTGTAGAAGCTATTACAATTACAACCCAAACATTGCATTGTGTGATGTTGAGTGATGAATGCATACTTATTACATACTTTTAAGCTGCTTGTTTGGACTTGCATGATCTATATATCTATCATGCGTCTTATTTTTGTTTTTTTATTTTTGCAAACCACCAAAGATGAAAGAAGTACTCACCTTGACCTGTTCGACTTTCCTGTTAGTCTGTTGTTGGTTATTTATCTCAAGTTCTGACTTGTGTGGGATTTCTTTACTCCATGGTCCATATATATCCATTATCCATTGGTGTTTCAATGTGGTGTGTGTTAAAATGGTGCAAAATGCACATTGCAAACTATAAATATTCCTGCTAAAAGATTTTAAGTGTAGAATGAAGTATACATGCAGATTCCTAGCTGCCGCGTGCCGGGCCTGGCGGGTGCTGCCACATGTGGCCGGCCTTGATGCCGGTCCCAACTCATGTATGAGCGGTGGCGGTGCGGGGCCGGTTCCTGTTTTTTGGGAAATTTTTGCATCTCTACTCGAATGCTCCTAATGTTCTTACTTACGTGCTTACTTACTTAAGTACTTAGTGCATTATTGCACTAGCATCAAAGGAAACTTCTGCGAGTCACAATTAATGATGACGTGATGTAGTTTTTTCGGGAAAACGTTACAATGCAATGATTTATGTTAGTCATCAGAAAAAGCCTTAAATTATTATTTTAAAAAAAAACTGCGTCGTATGGCTCAAAAACTACTACGATTGCTCCGAACACTCACTACACGACCGAAGCTATATTCGAATGTAGGCATTGCGAGGCGGCTGACACCGAGACTGGACGTTGCATCATCGTGTTATTGGGCTACGTCCCCCGGGCGGCGGGCCTGAAATGTTGCAGCTCTACCTCGGACAAGTGTGCGGCCGCTTCTGCGCGTCGGCCCGCCAAACAGGCCCCTCCCCCTCATCCCCCCGCCCCGCCACGGCCGGGCTGCCGCAGCTCGACGGCTTCTGACGTCATAACCAGCATCAGGTCACCGACAGTGACGTTTACATGCCGTCCTAGTGCCGGTATGACGTCACACAACTGCTGGTGTCCACCAATGACGTCATACTGCAGCACCTGGGCCGACCGCCGTGTGTCGTCCCATGCAGTCACAGGACTCTATGTGACGACACACGGCGGTTGGCTGCCGCCCGTGACGTCACGGACAGCTTTGCGGCAATTGATGACGTCATACGTCATCAATATGACGTCATCAATTGCAAAAGAAGAAAAAAGGAGAAGAAAAAAACGAAAAAAACGTCAGCAGTTTCACGTTAGCCTGGTGACGTCACTGACAGCCTTGCGGTGGCTATGACGTCACTCGTCTGCAGTATCGGCTCGGCCAGCCGGTTATTTATGAGCTGGATCAGCAGTCAGCACTGCGGTGCATCATCAGCCCTGCGCGGGCAACCGCCGCGTGTCTGGTCCTCAGATGGGAGGTGTGTGTGGCGCTGGTCCTCAGATGGGAGGTGTGTGTGTGGCGCTGGTCCTCAGATGGGAGGTGTGTGTGGCGCTGGTCCTCAGATGGGAGGTGTGTGTGGCGCTGGTCCTCAGATGGGAGGTGTGTGTGGCACTGGTCCTCAGATGGGAGGTGTGTGTGTGTGTGGCGCTGGTCCTCAGATGGGAGGTGTGTGTGGCGCTGGTCCTCAGATGGGAGGTGTGTGTGGCGCTGGTCCTCAGATGGGAGGTGTGTGTGGCGCTGGTCCTCAGATGGGAGGTGTGTGTGTGTGGCGCTGGTCCTCAGATGGGAGGCGTGTGTGGCGCTGGTCCTCAGATGGGAGGTGTGTGTGGCGCTGGTCCTCAGATGGGAGGTGCGTGTGGCGCCGGTCCTCAGATGGGTGGTGTGTGTGGCGCTGGTCCCCAGATGGGAGGTGTGTGTGGCGCTGGTCCTCAGATGGGAGGTGCGTGTGGCGCTGGTCCTCAGATGGGAGGTGTGTGTGGCGCTGGTCCTCAGATGGGAGGTGTGTGTGGCGCTGGTCCTCAGATGGGAGGTGTGTGTGGCGCTGGTCCTCAGATGGTAGGTGTGTGTGGCGCTGGTCCTCAGATGGAAGGTGTGTGTGTGGCGCTGGTCCTCAGATGGGAGGTGTGTGTGTGTCGCTGGTCCTCAGATGGGAGGTGTGTGTGTGGCGCTGGTCCTCAGATGGGAGGTGTGTGTGGCGCTGGTCCTCAGATGGGAGGTGTGTGTGGCGCTGGTCCTCAGATGGGAGGTGTGTGTGGCGCTGGTCCTCAGATGGGAGGTGTGTGTGGCGCTGGTCCTCAGATGGGAGGTGTGTGTGGCGCTGGTCCTCAGATGGTGACCACCTGGGTCGTGTGTAGCGATTCTGTGAGTGCTCCCTGAAGTACAGCTGCAGGCCGGTTCCGTGACTTCATCTGCGCTGGAGTCCCTGTGGAGTCCCTGTGGAGTCCCTGTGGCTATGACTGTGTTGTTTTGATATAGGCATGAGTCATGTCCATATCATCAAAACATCCACAAACACCCCCGTCATGCCGCATGACAAGGTTGTTTGCGGCGATCATGCGTCAGCCAAGGTTACACACATGTATGTTGTATGCACGTACTATGCTCAGTCTTGGGTATCGAAATTATCAAAATTGCACTAAATAAAGAAATTAATAATTTCAAGGCCGCACCAAGTTCAAGTTTGTTCATAAGCTACCATTGGCCGAAAGCCTCTATCTTTCCGGGTTGGGTGAAGTCTGGAACCTATAATTGTGTAGGTGCTCTGGCACCTTGATTGTAGCCAATTACCAATGCCTACCGTTACAGATCGTCTGTCGCCAGTATTCAACCCAGTGCCTGAATTTAACACTGGGGATATGTATTGCGAGTTGTGGACTGTGTCGGCTCTCAACTCGGCATTTGGCCTTGCCTGTGAGCGCGTGTGCCTGTGAGCACGTGTGTCTGTGAGCGCGTGTGCCTGTGAGCGCGTGTTCCTGTGATCGCGTGTTCCTGTGAGCGCGTGTGCCTGTGAGCGCGTATTCCTGTGATCGCGTGTTCCTGTGAGCGCGTGTTCCTGTGATCGCGTGTTCCTGTGAGCGCGTGTTCCTGTGATCGCGTGTGCCTGTGAGCGCGTGTGCCTGTGAGCGTGTGTGCCTGTGATCGCGTGTGCCTGTGAGTACGTGTGCCTGTGAGCGCGTGTGCGTGTGTGTACTGTACATGTGCTTATGAGTAATGAGCATGTGTTGGTCGTGCTTGCATACGTGCGTCCGTTGAACCCAACATGCTGGCCTGATTGTGTTCGCCACAGCTCTTTTGACGGCTGTCGTGGCCACATTACCGCAACATTCCCCGGCCCCTGTGTAGCATTACCACAATATTCCCCGGCCGCTGTGTAGCATTACCACAATATTCCCCGGCCGCTGTGTAGCATTACCGCAACATTCCCCGGCCGCTGTGTAGCATTACCGCAATATTCCCCGGCCGCTGTGTAGCATTACCGCAATATTCCCCGGCCCCTGTGTAGCATTACCGCAACATTCCCCGGCCGCTGTGTAGCGCCCTGCCATATCATCGCCATGCCATAGTCTATGCTATATCATCGCCATGCCATTAGTCGCCCCGGGTTTTGACCTTTGTTTTGCAAACAATGCTGTGTGATTCGTAGAGCTGGTCCAACCAGTCCGGGGCACATGTAACTACACCTGCCACGGGAAGAGTTTCCCATACAAGGATCACAATGTAAAGTAGATTGAGAGAAAGGGAGTCTCAGGAACTGGTTCCTGGCCACGTTTCCCTAGTGCTTATGATAATGCATGGTGTGTCAAACAAGGGCGGATCCAGCCGGCCGTTTTGGGGGGGCCAAACTTTTTTTTAGCGGACCTTACCTACCCCCAATTTCGAATTTCTCCCCGGATTTGGGCCACTTTATTTTGCAACCACACGATTTCGATTTTTTTACCCATTTTTTAAAGGTTTTCGACCTTTTGGGATATCGAAAAAGGTCAGCTTGCAGTTTGTATTGTTCCGACATTGCCTTACACTGAGAAAAACTATGTCAATTGTCAGCTGTACCCAGGGGCGTCGCCGATATTTTTTTAGTGGGGGGTCGGCTGAAATGACGAGGAAAAAATGTACCCCAATTTGTTATGCGTGTATTTAAGCCTTTGCAACATTTTTAATGTGGATTTGCATGTTATAGTAGGTACTTGTTATTTAGCGCCGCGAAGCGGCGCGATTTTTTTTTGCTCGGGTTTGCCTGATAAAACCCAGAAACATAGGCATTTTTTGCTTCTTAGCCTTGTAGAGGATACGAAGCTAAAAATGTTATTCATTCAATTCAGCGTTACGACGAAACGAAGACGATGACGATGGCTTCGTTATGACGATGGCTACTGATGTGACGCCGCGAAGCGGCGTGAACATTTTCATTTTAGGTCGTGGAAAACGCATTTTTAATATTGGAACCAGACCCTGAGTGGAGCCAAGCCTCAGGTAACCCCTTTTCCTGGTTGCACATCTCGGTATGATGCAAAATGTTGAAATGAAATGAAATGAACATTAGCCTCGGATAGTAAATCACGATGGCCGGTGGCAGTCTGCGCTCAATAGTACATATGATAATAATAACTGTAATCTGTATACATACCTGTACCGAACTGTAACAAACAACTGGTAACGGTGCAAATGGCTTCAAAGTAGCAAGAGACAGACCGACATTTCCGCGCATAAATGGTCCCTGTGGATCTGGAGGAGCCTGGGGGAGATGGCTTGGGGAGATAGTCCTGGCCTGGTCCCCACTATTAGCTCTTCGGGCCAACAAGTTGGGCACCGCTGGAACAGCTTCCGGTTGGCGAAGTCCGCGTCTTTGCGTTCGCGTCGCCTTTTTCGGAACTCGGCAGACAAGCTAAACATGTAGCCCGCTTTAAAGATAATATTTTATGAAGAGAGTTGGCCCTGGGGCCAGCAATTACCGCCAAGGAGAGCCTCTGCAAGACACTTAATGGAGTTAATTTTCCAAATTTGTATATGCAATTGCGAAACTTGTGTTATGCCGCGAAGCGGCGCGAAATTTTTCAGTTTTTGACTGTGGCTAGCTTGATTTTGACTGCTGCAATTTTGGGATGCCCAGTACCGTTCTAAAAACGCAAATATAGCATGCATTAGATTTCACCTCGGGGGGGGGGGGGGGGGGGGGGGGCAAAACATAGTATGGCCCCCCCCCCCCCTTAAACAGGCTGGGGGGGGGGGGGGGGCATGGCCCCGTTCGCCCCCCCTGGATCCGCCCTTGGTCTCTAATGTGTAAACGTAAAAGTTATAAAGTATGCAAGTCAGTACGAACATTATCTTATGCAAACTGGTCGGGGAACAACGAGTCTAGGGGTGCGTTCGAAAGGCGACAAATTTCGCGAAATATTTCGCGAAATTTATCATGGTCGTTCGGTAGGAATTTCGCAGAAAATTCGCCGGGTTCGCCGTATGTGCGTCATTTAGGTATTTAAACAATGATTTCATAACAATTATCTTTGGTTGGCAGCAATTATTTTGAGAAAGCCTACTATTACTGTTGATCACAGATGACACAACAAATCAAGAATAAAAAACATCACCATTGGCCATTGTCCTCACCATCACTGTAAGCAATTCAATATACAATTAATTATTGATAGGTTCACAAGTAGACATGATATGCATCTGGAAGCATGCCTCATATTATAACACAGTTACCAATTATGAAAATCACATATTTCCATATATATCGGTGATTCTACACTTACCCCATCTCCTCAATGTGGGCCGACATCTTCGAAAACACCGCCGTGACATGCTCCGGCGATTCCACGTTATTTCGCGAAATCCCTCATTTCGTGCTCTCCGAACGGTCAATCGCAAAAGATTTCGCGAAATGCGTGGGAGAATGGCCCTTCCGAACGTACTCAAAACAAACAGATCAAATTAAGAACAAGTGCGCAATGTTTGTAGCCTACTAGAATGTCACCATATTTAGTTTTCAGCTAACGTTATTATACCATATTCTGGGTTCGGAACTAGGACTATTATATTTTCAATGATATTTGGAAAATAAAGATGAAAATAGCAAAATAAATCCGAACAAAGTAAATTAAAATTGAAATGATAGACACAATTTCAAAAAACATCCTCAGAATAGGCTAATTATTGAGATCATATATACTGAATTTGAGCATACCCCCTTCAATATACCCTGCTTCAAACCACCCGGGCTGCAACAGTAGCTGGCTATTTTTAACCCAATGTTTTAAAACAAATACAAACCCACATCCCGTGCAACGCATAAGAGGAGCGGCTACTATTCACAACAATTTCGCCACATTTGACACAAGACCTGCGCTTCCAAATTATAAGATGCTTCCATATGAAGGCATTTACTCAATATGAAGTCTTGGGTCTAGTTATTCCTTCGTCGACGACGAAATCATTATTTATGAACGTGTTCATTTTTTTCCTTAAAATTTCACAGAACACGGAATTTTATTGTTTTTTATATGCGTTGAGGCTCATATTACAGTTATATATATATATATATATATATATATATATATATATATATATATATATATATATATATATATATATATATATATATATATATATATATATATATATATATATATATATATATATATATATATATATATATATATATATATATTTATATATATATATATATATATATATATATATATATATATATATATATATATATATATATATATATATATATATATATATATATATATATATATATATATATATATATATATATATATATATATATATATATATATATATATATATATATATATATATATATATATATATATATATATATATATATATATATATATATATATATATATATATATATATATATATATATATATATATATATATATATATATATATATATATATATATATATATATATATATATATATATATATATATATATATATATATATATATATATATATATATATATATATATATATATATATATATATATATATATATATATATATATATATATATATATTTTTTTTTATTTTGTTTGGGGGGGGGGGGCAAAAGACATGTTGGCCCCCCCTTCCAGGCTTTTGGGGGGGGGCATGACCGGATTGCCCCCCCCCCCCCTGGATCCGCCAGTGGTGTCAAAAGCGGAAATAGCCGGCGTGCCGCGCCGCCTCCCGAGCGTCGGCCGCCATAGGGAAATCGGCACTTTTTTGCATTGTTTTCGCTCTGATGACGAACTGAAACTAAAAACGCCTTAACTAGCTATGCCACGCAATAGGAAGATGTATTAACTACGCTATAGAAACATTTATGTACCTCTGTGACCAAAACTCGATCCGCCATTTTCATGTTTGTGAGTGATTGCACGGACAAATTCACATTGAACGCGAGGTTTTTCTATGGATTTTTTCCGACCTCGCGGCATTTTACCTTCATTTATTCCGTCAGGGTGAATTATTTCTCTTAACTAGCTATTAGGCGTTAAAGACAATTATTCAGTGCATATGATCATTCAAAAATAAATCACATCAGACTTAAACCCGATCCGCCATTTACAGTTCACGAATCACGAATGAAATTTTTAAAAAAAACTAGTGGGGCAAGTTGACTGGTTCTTATCTTAGCGAATGTGCACGACTACTTCGTGACATTTTGAATTAAATCGTGTTAAATTGTATGCTATGCTGAGTATGACACCTTTATTTAAACTAATTTCGGAGTTGAATACCGGAAAAGTTGACAGTTTTTTTTTTAAATAATAAATTTAGTCCGAATGTTTTGGATGGATTGATTTCCGAGGTCAGGAGCCACGCTAAGCAGAGCTTGTTGTGCTGGTCCTGACCTCACCACCCGACCGCGCAATTCCTGTTGGCCGGCAGAATTTAGAGACGAAAGTTTTACGTGCCCGACATACCTGGACACGGTCCGCCCCGCTCACTGACGTCATCTGACCTTGAGTGCGACCGCTGCCACCGGCCGCAGGCCATCCCAGACAGGAGCAAATAGCGAGCGCCGAAGCGACTCGAACCCAGGCTGCCACTACCGGGATAGGTCAGAAGTCCAGCGCTCTCCCACTGAGCTACAAGGGCGGACTTTGCAAATCTATGTGAAAGCCTAGCCACGCTATTACACCTTGGTGCTACAAAGTGGCTTGAATGGGTGGAACAAACACAATCATCAAAAGATAGCAAATGAAAAGGGCTACAAAATGGCTATCTCGGATTTTATATTTTTGGAGTTTTGACCCCCCTCAAAAAAGGAAAAATACCCTCAAAATCAAAATTTTCAAACATTAAAAAAAACAGAATATATGTTAGATAACCACACACATGGACAATACCCAAACCCAATTTTAAAGCAATATATTTATTTTTGACTGACTTATGGCTCCCAAGTATTAGTAACTCATGACGTCATATTTTTGAATTGCGTTTTTTTTGCTTTTAGTGACCAGATACAGACAAATAAATTCCAGCACTGCATTTCTGAGACAAAACTGGTGTAGAAACATGGCTTTTTGTATTTAGGTTGATCAATTTGAAATTTTGACCTTATGTGACCTGAGCTTGACCTGAGCTTGATACTAACTTCACTTAAATGAGGTTAGATGGTAAAATGACTATCAATATCGAATTATACGTGTAAAATAGCCCATACAACATGTGTCGCATGACTTTCGTAGATCTTCTGCGCATAGTGACCTTTTGTGACCTGACCTTGACCTTGACCTTTGCAAACAATCTCACTTTAGCTTATGCTTATGCGGGATGTGTATTTACCTTTGGGAGAACTTTGGGTGATCATGTTCGCAATCAAGGGCTTTGGATGGAAAGTATGGCCCATAAACTCAAATGCCTCGATTTATAACTTTGAACCGACCTTGACCTGATATGTGACCTCAATTTGAAAACTTCGAGTATGCTGTCGATGCGCCTCATTAAGAGCTTTCGAATGCCGCCTTGCGCGTCTCGCTGCGATCATTGGTTCCGGAGATAACGATAACGACAGTCAGAGCCATCTATTGGTAGGCCGACGAACTATTCCGACCGGCTATTTCCCAATCTGACACACCATGGCTAACGGTTCTGTTGACGTTTCGTGTTCTGATGGTTGGTGTTGTACTGGTTTTAGTCTGATGTTTACAGGGTGTCCCAAAATTGATGCGCGGTTGGTACGCATGCTTCGATTCAACCGGCTCCCGCGTCCGGGAAATTAAGACAATTATATTGGGCCATGGCCGCGGGGCATCTGCTAATGTCAAGCGATCACATTTAACCCAGGCGACCTTTCCGACCTTGGCCTATGGGGTGTGGAAGATATCATTATTTAAAGGGAATAGGTCACCTTGAAAGTTGTCTTGAAATTCAACCATATGGTGCATCTTGAGCTCAAAAATACGAATATGACTTTGGTTTGGACAACTGATGGATATATGTCGAGAAAGAAGTAAGTTTCTCTTTGTATTTCACGAGAAATCGTAGATAGCAGCTGGCGTTCTGGCTCCGCCCCGCTCCGCCTGACGCCAAGTACAGTCTCTGACAAGGGGCCGCCGCGCCGCCCGGGCGGCTGAGCGGATATTAACGAGGCGTCGTGATCAGATACTACGTGCCAGAGAGTGTCCTACCTCCGGCGCCCGCGTTCATGTCCCGATCGTGGCCCGAAAGAGCGGACATGAAACCAGGCCCACTAGTCCTGTGGCGAAATTACTTAACGTAGGGAGGTAGTTCTTTCACCACAACCCATTTTTAGATCTGCTCTACAAATCTGCTATCTCAGTCCAAAACCCCATGTTAAAGGTGAACTATTTAAGAGGTACCCAACACGTCAGGACTACATGTCTAAAGGTGAACTATTTAAGAGGTACCCAACACGTCAGGATTACATGTATAAAGGTGAACTATTTAAGAGGTACCCAACACGTGATGACTACATGTCTAAAGGTGAACTATTTAAGAGGTACCCAACACGTCAGGATTACATGTTTAAAGGTGAACTATTTAAGAGGTACCCAACACGTCATGACTACATGTCTAAAGGTGAACTATTTAAGAGGTGCCCAGCACGTCATGACTACATGTCTAAAGGTGAACTATTTAAGAGGTACCCAACACGTCAGGACTACATGTCTAAAGGTGAACTATTTAAGAGGTACCCAACACGTCATGACTACATGTCTAAAGGTGAACTATTTAAGAGGTACCCAACACGTCAGGACTACATGTCTAAAGGTGAACTATTTAAGAGGTACCCAACACGTCATGACTACATGTCTAAAGGTGAACTATTTAAGAGGTACCCAACACGTCAGGACTACATGTCTAAAGGTGAACTATTTAAGAGGTACCCAGCACGTCAGGACTACATGTCTAAAGGTGAACTATTTAAGAGGTACCCAACACGTCATGACTACATGCTAAAGGTGAACTATTTAAGAGGTACCCAACACGTCAGGACTACATGTCTAAAGGTGAACTATTTAAGAGGTGCCCAGCATGTCATGACTACATGTCTAAAGGTGAACTATTTAAGAGGTACCCAACACGTCAGGACTACATGTCTAAAGGTGAACTATTTAAGAGGTACCCAACACGTCATGACTACATGTCTAAAGGTGAACTATTTAAGAGGTACCCAGCACGTCAGGACTACATGTCTAAAGGTGAACTATTTAAGAGGTACCCAACACGTCATGACTACATGTCTAAAGGTGAACTATTTAAGAGGTACCCAACACGTCATGATTACATGGCTAAAGGTGAACTATTTAAGAGGTACCCAACACGTCATGACTACATGTCTAAAGGTGAACTATTTAAGAGGTACCCAACACGTCAGAACTACATGTCTAAAGGTGAACTATTTAAGAGGTACCCAACACGTCAGGATTACATGTTGCCAGTTTTGATGGAGTGGAAGGCATAGGCGAAATAGCGTCCACCTGGGTGGAGGTGGGCGGTGCTGCACCCACCCCCCACCCTCCGGGTTTTTGGGAGAAAGATTATAACCAGGCGGCAGTCCTGACTAGTCACCGATCGAAAATCCGAAGGCCATCGTAAAGGCTGACCTCATCAAGATGACGCCTGCTACCTCAGGATCAAGGGCGCGTAGGTTCCTATTCAGTCGAGGGGCTTCGCCCCCCCCACCCCCTCCAACTGGGGCTTCAGTCCCCCCCCCCCATTTTTGACGAAGAAGTGGGTCAAATCCGGGGAGAAATCTGCATTTTGTGGATTTTGATGGTACTTTAAGCGATTTTTTTTTCAAGCTCAGCCCTCCCCCCCCCCCCCCCCCCCAACTTGTGTGGAGGAGCTACGCCCCTGCTGAGAATAAACCCTGATAGAGAACCTCGGTGCGGCGTGGCGGCGAATCAAAGCAGCCACACTCGTCAACTTGATGCGTGTGATGCCGGAGCGCATCAGCCGGAGTGCCTACGATTTTGGGGGGATAGGTTGTAAAATAGATAATGAACCACCCTTAAAAACCGGGCCGGGGGTGTTTAGACACCCCCACTCAGGTTTTTCTAGGATAGCGGGAAAACGGAGGCGCGCAGCTCCGCGGTTTTTGGCTCAGCTGTTCGGGCATCAATTGCCCAAATTGTGTAAAAAAATAATCGGGTCATCTCAGGTCAGGCCACCAGACCAGGTCACGTGACCCCACCTCCAAAAACTTGTGGTCGTACCATAGTCACAGTTTTTGGATGATCGGTTTTACACGTACAGGATTTCATAAGGTCATATATATCTACAATTCGTTTATCTTGGATTTTGTATATCAGCGACCTAAGGTCGGGTCAATTTCGTGACCTCCCCATTATAAGTCAATGGGGAAATATTAAAATGCTTCCTATTCCAAGGATACGCAAGATATCAGTCTAAATCCTTCTGGATCATGTTATTATAGGCCATTCTTGTTGATCTAGGCGCCATTTTTGTCCAGTGACCCCTACAGGGTCAACCTCATCCGAGGTCACCAATAGTTTTATGCCAATAATTCTCGACATAATGATGATAGAGAAGTGAAACCGACACCAATGTGTTTGTCTCGTCGAGGAACGTCTTCCCATATGCAACATGACCTACTTGGGTCACCAACCTTGACCTGAGGTCAAATTTTCCAGTTGACCTTACCTGGTCAACTTTAATATGGGTCGAAGTGCCTTGACGAGACAAACACGATGGCATTACAATTATTGCCTTGTCGTTATTCGGTAAAAAGCTATTCGTGAAAAACTGTTTTGTAAAAATAGCCTTTTTGATATTTGATGAGCTCTGGAGCCTAAACTATTGACCTGAGCTAAAATCTGAGGCCACCTTGGTGATTGCATTTTTTCAAGTGCTTTCCATTGTTTTTTATTCGTTTGTTCCTAGCTATCATAGTTCCTGTGATATCTGTGAGTTTCTGGAGCGAAGTCTTAAAACTGGAAAATGTGACCTTTGATGACCTCTGGTGACCTCAATATTGACTTGAGGAAAACAAATATTTAAAGTACTTTCGAATGTGCTTGTCGAGAGCTTTCGAACGCCTTTTTTCGCGTCTTTTCGTCCCTTTTAGTTTTCGAGTTAGAGCGGGTGGTCTAACCCCCCCCCCCCCGTCCCCCGCGGTACGGCGAAGGTGGCGCCGAGTACCGGCACGGCGCGGGTTAACTTGTTTGCTTTTTAATTTACGAGAAACAACCGCTCATCAATTTTGGGACACCCTGTATAGTTGTGGTCTTGTACGACTGCGGGATGCTGTTTCGTAAGCACATGAGAAGGCACTCAAGTTAGCCGCCCTTGGCCTGGTCGCACGGAAGTAGACGGAGTCATGACACGGAATTTTAGCGTCCATTATTAACCAGTAAATCCATCCATTAGTGTTCGACCATTTAAGTAACTGGCATCAGACTGCTGACATGAGCTTAGGACCTCCTCCAGGAAAAAACCGGCGGGTATCTAGCAAAAGTAGACACGGAATTACCTATAAGGTATTGCCTATAAGGTATTACCTATAAGGTATTACCTATAAGGTATTACCTATAAGGTATTACCTATAAGGTATTACCTATAAGGTATTAAGTTTCTGCGTTTCTCCATTACCATAGGGATGGGCGTCGAAAGCGGGGGAAGATAGGGGGGGGGGGGGACGCGACCCCAGTATTTGTTTCGAACTTTTACATTACGCCTATGGGCGGTGCATGGAAAGAATCGACTTCAGAATGCCCCGTGCCCCCATCTTTCTGGAAGTGACTGCACCATTGTTCATAGGCGTGTACGTAAGTTTCGCACTGACGAACTGGCCTGATCGGCGGGTTGGCTTCTAGTTAGCCACTCCTTGGCCTTCCAATCAGACAGAGGTGCCGAGCTGCATGCAAACACGATAGCTAATGACTGGCTGCTGCATCTCCTCAGCTATAGCCGGGGGCAGTTTTAGGCCGCACCCGCCACTGCCGCGCCAGGCACGCCCTGACACTGTGTTAACCACTACACCACTACACCACTACACCACTACACCACTACACCACTACACCACTACACCACTACACCACTACACCACTACACCACTACACCACTACACCACTACACCACTACGCCACTACGCCACTACACCACGACACCACTACACCACTACACCACTACACCACTACACCACTACACCACTACACCACCACACCACCACACCACTACACCACTCCACCACTACACCACTACACCACTACACCATTACACCACTACACCACTACACCACTACACCACTACACCACTACACCACTACACCATTACACCATTACACCACTACACCACTACACCACTACACTACTACACCACTACACCACTACACCATTACACCACTACACTACTATACCACTACACTACTACACCACTACACCACTACACCACTACACCACTACACCACTACGCCACTACACCATTACACCACTACACCACTACACCACTACACCACTACACCACTACACCACTACTCTACTACACTACTACACCACTACACCACTACACCACTGCACCACTACACCACTACACCACTCTCACTCACATCACTACACCACTACACCACTACATCACTACACCACTACACCACTGCATCACTACACCACTGTACCATTACATCACTACATCACTACACCACTACACCACTACACCACTCTCACTCACATCACTACACCACTGTACCACTACACCACTACACCACTACACCACTACACCACTACACCACTACACCACTACACCACTACACCACTACACCACTCACACCACTAGCAGCAACGCCGTCAGACAATACAGCCTTCATCAGCTATGTAACCTTCGTCCCAGCCACTCCGTCAGTCAGTTAACCTTCCTCCCAGCCACTCCGTCAGTCAGCTAACCTTCCTCCCAGCCACTCCGTCAGTCAGCTAACCTTCCTCCCAGCCACTCCGTCAGTCAGTTAACCTTCCTCCCAGCCACTCCGTCAGTCAGTTAACCTTCCTCCCAGCCACTCCGTCAGTCAGTTAACCTTCCTCCCAGCCACTCCGTCAGTCGCCTAACCTTCCTCCCAGCCACTCCGTCAGTCAGTTAACCTTCCTCCCAGCCACTCCGTCAGTCAGTTAACCTTCCTCCCAGCCACTCCGTCAGTCAGTTAACCTTCTTCCCAGCCACTCCGTCAGTCGCCTAACCTTCCTCCCAGCCACTCCGTCAGTCAGTTAACCTTCCTCCCAGCCACTCCGTCAGTCAGTTAACCTTCCTCCCAGCCACTCCGTCAGTCAGTAAACCTTCCTCCCAGCCACTCCGTCAGTCAGTTAACCTTCGTCCCAGCCACTCCGTCAGTCAGTTAACCTTCCTCCCAGCCACTCCGTCAGTCGCCTAACCTTCCTCCCAGCCACTCCGTCAGTCGCCTAACCTTCCTCCCAGCCACTCCGTCAGTCAGCTAACCTTCCTCCCAGCCACTCCGTCAGTCAGTTAACCTTCGTCCCAGCCACTCCGTCAGTCGCCTAACCTTCCTCCCAGCCACTCCGTCAGTCAGTTAACCTTCGTCCCAGCCACTCCGTCAGTCGCCTAACCTTCATCCCAGCCACTCCGTCAGTCGCCTAACCTTCCTCCCAGCCACTCCGTCAGTCAGTTAACCTTCCTCCCAGCCACTCCGTCAGTCAGTTAACCTTCCTCCCAGCCACTCCGTCAGTCGCCTAACCTTCCTCCCAGCCACTCCGTCAGTCAGTTAACCTTCCTCCCAGTCACTCCGTCAGTCAGTTAACCTTCCTCCCAGCCACTCCGTCAGTCAGTTAACCTTCCTCCCAGTCACTCCGTCAGTCGCCTAACCTTCCTCCCAGCCACTCCGTCAGTCGCCTAATCTTCCTCCCAGCCACTCCGTCAGTCGCCTAACCTTCCTCCCAGCCACTCCGTCAGTCGCCTAACCTTCCTCCCAGCCACTCCGTCAGTCGCCTAACCTTCCTCCCAGCCACTCCGTCAGTCGCCTAACCTTCCTCCCAGCCACTCCGTCAGTCGCCTAACCTTCCTCCCAGCCACTCCGTCAGTCGCCTAACCTTCCTCCCAGCCACTCCGTCAGTCAGTTAACCTTCGTCCCAGCCGCTCCGTCAGTCGCCTAACCTTCCTCCCAGCCACTCCGTCAGTCGGCTAACCTTCCTCCCAGCAACTCCGTCAGTCGCCTAACCTTCCTCCCAGCCACTTGGGCAGTCGGCTAACTGGTGACTATACTCCATAATCAGTGGCTGGGCTTCTGCGGGCCCACCGACGCGACCCCGGGACTGCGCGCACCCAGCGTCCATGCCTGCCTGCTGAGCCTCTCAGCCTGCAGGCCAACCCTCAGGCCTTCCTGGCAGAGACTGGCTGTGCTTGCGGCACTGAAGCATAAAATCGCAGGCATAGCTACAGACCATGTCTGGGACATAATACATAACACTCGCCTAATACTCAGGCCCTCAAGCATAGCGCTCAGACGTAACTGCGAAGTGCCTGAACGGGAGGCGGTGGATAGTGATGGAGGGATGCGGAAGATAGTGATGGAGGGATGCGGTGGATAGTGATGGAGAGAGGCGGTGGATAGTGATGGAGAGAGGCGGTGGATAGTGATGGAGGGATGCGAGTGTAGCCGAGCCACACCGGCTAGAGAACGGTGGAAGCTATAGGGTGACTGGCAGATCGTGATACGCTCTCCTGAGAGACGATCCTATGCAGTGGTGTCCTTAGGTTACTCTGATCCGAGATACGATCCTATGCAGTGGTGTCCTTAGGTTACTCTGATCCGAGATACGATCCTATGCAGTGGTGTCCTTAGGTTACTCTGATCCGAGATACGATCCTATGCAGTGGTGTCCTTAGGTTACTCTGATCCGAGATACGATCCTATGCAGTGGTGTCCTTAGGTTACTCTGATCCGAGATACGATCCTATGCAGTGGTGTCCTTAGGTTACGCTGATCCGAGATACGATCCTATGCAGTGGTGTCCTTAGGTTACTCTGATCCGAGATACGATCCTATGCAGTGGTGTCCTTAGGTTACTCTGATCCGAGATACGATCCAATGCAGTGGTGTCCTTAGGTTACTCTGATCCGAGATACGATCCTATGCAGTGGTGTCCTTAGGTTACTCTGATCCGAGATACGATCCTATGCAGTGGTGTCCTTAGGTTACTCTGATCCGAGATACGATCCTATGCAGTGGTGTCCTTAGGTTACTCTGATCCGAGATACGATCCTATGCAGTGGTGTCCTTAGGTTACTCTGATCCGAGATACGATCCTATGCAGTGGTGTCCTTAGGTTACTCTGATCCGAAATACGATCCTATGCAGTGGTGTCCTTAGGTTACTCTGATCCGAGATATGATCCTATGCAGTGGTGTCCTTAGGTTACTCTGATCCGAGATACGATCCTATGCAGTGGTGTCCTTAGGTTACTCTGATCCGAGATACGATCCTATGCAATGGTGTCCTTAGGCTACTCTGATCCGAGATACGATCCTATGCAGTGGTGTCCTTAGGTTACTCTGATCCGAGATACGATCCTATGCAGTGGTGTCCTTAGGTTACTCTGATCCGAGATACGATCCTATGCAGTGGTGTCCTTAGGCTTAGGTTACTCTGATCCGAGATACGGTCCTATGCAGTGGTGTCCTTAGGTTACTCTGATCCGAGATACGATCCTATGCAGTGGTGTCCTTAGGTTACTCTGATCCGAGATACAGTCCTATGCAGTGGTGTCCTTAGGTTACTCTGATCCGAGATACGGTCCTATGCAGTGGTGTCCTTAGGCTACTCTGATTCGAGATACGATCCTATGCAGCGGTGTCCTTAGGTTACTCTGATCCAAGATACGATCCTATGCAGTGGTGTCCTTAGGTTACTCTGATCCGAGATACGGTCCTATGCAGTGGTGTCCTTAGGTTACTCTGATCCGAGATACGATCCTATGCAGTGGTGTCCTTAGGTTACTCTGATCCGAGATACGATCCTATGCAGTGGTGTCCTTAGGTTACTCTGATCCGAGATACGATCCTATGCAGTGGTGTCCTTAGGTTACTCTGATCCGAGATACGATCCTATGCAGTGGTGTCCTTAGGTTACTCTGATCCGAGATACGATCCTATGCAGTGGTGTCCTTAGGTTACTCTGATCCGAGATACGGTCCTATGCAGTGGTGTCCTTAGGTTACTCTGATCCGAGATACGGTCCTATGCAGTGGTGTCCTTAGGTTACTCTGATCCGAGATACGGTCCTATGCAGTGGTGTCCTTAGGTTACTCTGATCCGAGATACGATCCTATGCAGTGGTGTCCTTAGGTTACTCTGATCCGAGATACGGTCCTATGCAGTGGTGTCCTTAGGTTACTCTGATCCGAGATATGATCCTATGCAGTGGTGTCCTTAGGTTACTCTGATCCGAGATATGATCCTATGCAGTGGTGTCCTTAGGTTACTCTGATCCGAGATACGATGCTATGCAGTGGTGTCCTTAGGTTACTCTGATCCGAGATACGATGCTATGCAGTGGTGTCCTTAGGTTACTCTGATCCGAGATACGATCCTATGCAGTGGTGTCCTTAGGTTACTCTGATCCGAGATATGATCCTATGCAGTGGTGTCCTTAGGTTACTCTGATCCGAGATACGATCCTATGCAGTGGTGTCCTTCGGTTACCCTGATAAGGTACCATCCGTCGTGGGTGTGTCCTTCGGTTATGCGTTATACAATTTCCGTGTTGAGGACAGGGACTTCTGCTGCTCTGTTGTTTTCTCCCTGACTGTCGTTAAACCAGTCTCTAATCAACGAGGCGCGTGTTATGTTTTCCGCGAGGCGACGCCGGTTAATCATGCAGCGTGACGTCATGCAGCGTGTGACGTCATGCAGCGTGTGACGTCATGCAGCGTGTGACGTCATGCAGCGTGTGACGTCATATAGCGTGTCGTGTGTTGTGTCGTGATGCAGCGTGTTGTCGTGTGTTGTGTTGTGATGCAGCGTGTTGTCGAGTGTTGTGTTGTGATGCAGCGTGTTGTCGTGTGTTGTGTTGTGATGCAGCGTGCTGTCGTGTGTTGTGACGTGATGCAGCGTGTTGTCGTGTGTTGTGATGTGATGGAGCGTGTTATCGTGTGTTGTGTTGTGATGCAGCGTGTTGTCGTGTGTTGTGATGCAGCGTGTTGTCGTGTGTTGTGTTGCGATGCAGCGTGTTGTCGTGTGTTGTGTTGTGATGCAGCGTGTTGTCGTGTGTTGTGACGTGATGCAGCGTGTTGTCGTGTGTTGTGATGTGATGGAGCGTGTTGTCGTGTGTTGTGTTGTGATGCAGCATGTTGTCGTATTTTGTGATGCAGCGTGTTGTCGTGTGTTGTGATGCAGCGTGTTGTCGTGTGTTGTGATGCAGCGTGTTGTCGTGTGTTGTGATGCAGCGTGTTGTATGCTGTGTTGTGATGCAGCGTGTTGTCGTGTGTTGTCATGCAGCGTGTTGTCGTGTGTTGTGTTGTGATGCAGCGTGTTGTCGTGTGTTGTGACGTGATGCAGCGTGTTGTCGTGTGTTGTGATGTGATGGAGCGTGTTGTCGTGTGTTGTGTTGTGATGCAGCGTGTTGTCGTGTTTTGTGATGCAGCGTGTTGTCGTATGCCGTGTTGTGATGCAGCGTGTTGTCGTGTGTTGTCATGCAGCGTGTTGTCGTGTGTTGTGATGCAGCGTGTTGTCGTGTGTTGTGATGCAGCGTGTTGTCGTTTGTTGTGTTGTGATGCAGCGTGTTGTCGTGTGTTGTCATGCAGCGTGTTGTCGTGTGTTGTGATGCAGCGTGTTGTCGTTTGTTGTGTTGTCATGCAGCGTGCTGTCGTGTGTTGTGATGCAGCGTGCTGTCGTGTGTTGTGTTGTGATGCAGCGTGTTGTCGTAAGATGTGATGCAGCCTGTCTCGGTCGGACGCGGACGACCTAGACATGGCGGCGGGGGCGGCAGCCTTCGCTTCCTTCTGACCCAGTGCACCGAACCGGAAGAGGAAGTGGTTCAGAAGTTCGCGGCTCGGCAACTGCAAACGCAGTTGGCATGACGCCAGAATTCTGAGAGCTCTTTGTGACTAGAGGAGCGGTCGGGTACGAGTCGACTCATCCGGGAGTGAGCGTGTGTGGCGGGATTGTCGGTGCATTTAAAGGGCGCCTGCACCGGCTGAAAATGGTCTCCAATTGCCTGAGGCTAGTTACAGCACTGCTCTGAAAGGATTTCACTGCGGTAGAGGAAATCTTGCTTATAATGTGTTTAGTAGAAGAGTTGAGCAGTTAGTTGTGAGAATTGCTACACTTTGTGGATTGATGTATGAGATAATTAATGTTCCCGCAAGTGAGGTTTTAGGAAAACGAGCAATTCGTGTTCTTCCAGTATTCTAAGTTCTAGGTTTTTTCGGAATGGTGTAGCATCTTATCCGGCTGGTCGAGAAGTTACCAGGGCTGTTGGTCGCCTAAATCACAGTGGCGGATCTACGGTTGCCAGGGCTGTTGGTCGCCTAAATTACAGTGGCGGATCTACGGTTGCCAGGGCTGTTGGTCGCCTAAATCACAGTGGCGGATCTACGGTTGGGCAAAATGGGCAATTGCCCTCCAAACGAAATATCGGAAGGCAAACGTATTTGTTTGCCCCCCCCCCCCCCCCCACACACCGATCCGGCAGGTTGTGATTTTTGTCCCGGAAAGTCGTGATTTACGCTCAATAGTGGCGTCGCCACGGTTTCGGAACTTGTACGCGGACACATCATGTCATCGAACACCGGGGGGGGGGGGGGGGGGGGATAGGACGTCTTATCTCTGGCATGGGTATCTTGCGGTAGTTATATGCACGCATGATTTGACCTGGGGCCTGATTCCCATCTATGAAATTCTTACGAAGATTCCTAAGTTTTTTCCTAAGAATTTTCTTAAATCGGTATTATACCATCTCTCGAATAAGTGGCCGAAATTCTGCAGTTGTTTCACGACCGAAACTTACTCTTCCCTATAGGAAATAGCTTGCAGCTATTGGCTTTTAGTCCCCTTATAAATATATGAAAGAGATGGGAATCCCAAAATTCGTTACTTGTCGGCAGAGTTCAGAATTTTCGTAAGTAGTGAGATGGTAATCCCAAATGAACGACTTACGAATCAAATCATTCGTAAGTCAGGATGGGAATCCGGCCACTGGTTAACTGAACTGATACGATCCGAAACAAAATATCGCCATGAACGTAATCGGCACCCAAACATCTGTGCCAAATACGGCAAGATGCCTGCTACCGTTTTCCCGCTAACTCCGAAACAAACCCTTAGGGGGCGTCCAAACGCCCCACCCCAGCACGCCGCAGGTTAAGCAAGCTATAGGTCTATACAAGCATCACTAAGTGTGCAATTGATGTCAGGTCACGGTCAGGTCTAAGGTCAAAATCGACGTACCTACATGAGTTTATGGGCTATATTTGCCATCATAAATAAGCCTTCGATTGCGATCATTATTGCCCAAAAGTGCTCTGGAAGGGTATAATATATATCTCGCTTAAGCAAAAGTGAGACTGCAAGCGAAAGTTAAGGTCAATGTCAGGTCACAAAAGGTCTCAATATGCGCTAAAGATCTACGAGAGTCACACGATGCATGTTTTATTGATTATGAATTATTTTATTAATTATCCCATCCTGAATCTTCGTAGAATTCGATAGTGATCGTCATTTTACCACCCGACCTCATGTAAAAGCCGACAAATTACAGAGTACCGATACAGTTTTAACTGAAGTGAAATTGTTGTCAAGTTCAGGTCAAGGTCAGGTGTCACAAAGATGAAAAACTCCCAATTGATAAATATAAAGAAGAGGTATGTTTCTGGACTAATTTTGTCTCAGAAATACGGTGATGATGTTTATTTGTTCGTATCTGGCCATTACAAATAAAAAGAACGCAATTTTGAAAAATGACGTTAGGAAGGTGCTCATACTTAGCAGCCATGAGTCAGCCAAAAATGGTGGTATTGTTTGGGAACTTAGTTTTGGAATCGTACAGTGTGCTTCTCCAACATATATTCCGTTTTTTTTAAAATATATTTTTGAACATTTCTTTTTTAGTTGAACATTATATTTCTTTAATTTTGGGGGTTAAAAATAAATTTGAGAAGAAAAAAAAATCAGATATAGCCAGTTTGTAGCCACTGCAATTTGCTATCTTTTGATCCTTCATATTCGTAGTTTGCTCAAAGTTTGGACTTTGCACAATTGTTGCACAATTGTACAGTTGTGTTGCAGTTAAGCTGAGTTTCTCGTTAAAGTGGCGTGTAGTAACGTTACTAAATGTCCTAGAGCTCAAAAGTTTTCGACGAAATTTCTTCATTTTCACACACAAGCCGTGAAATTTATGTAAGAGAAGGTACCACAAATTTCACGATGATAACGTTATTATATTTTGAGCAATTACGAATGTTCGTAAAGAAGGGCTAATATTTGCCCGCCAGTCAATGGTATATTAAAAGAAGATTTACAGTGGCTCCCTTAATGTGGCATAGATGCCCTCTAGTCTCCTGTGTCTGTCTGTAGTCTCCTGTCTAGTCGTTGGGCCTCCGAGGGCCGGCGGTCGATATGAGTGACATCGCCAGGCAGAAGAGAGCCCCCATGCCGGCCTGAGAGGATATTAAGCCGGTAAGAAATGGCCATCAGCGTCTTTGAGAGGACCATCGATTGACCAGCAGAGGACCCTCGGTCGATTCGAGAGGGTATTTGCGGGCCTGATGGGGTTATTATCAGTCTTAATGAGTCTTATTTCGGTCTAATAGGGCCCCTGTCAGGCCTCAGAGGGACCTCGGTGTGTGTGTGTGATAGGGTTCTAAGAGGGCATTATTCAGACCTTAGAGGGTCGTATGGAATATGCTGGGCTTATGCCGGTCTGAAAGGGTCCTCGGCCGGTCTGAGGAGGCACGTAGCTGGCCTAAAAAGGATATATATGTTTGTTTTAGTTGGAATTGGAGTTATGAGGCTGGCATTGGTGTTTCGGTATTCCATTTGGCGCTCCAACTTTAAATATAATGCAAGCTACACCGTCTGATCATCGTTACCGTTCTCCCCTCTGGAGCCCAGACGGGCCAGAAGGGCCCACCCAAGCTCTCCATGGAGCTGCCTTTGCAGCCCCTGGCTACATACCTGCATAACATAACTATCACCACAGTCACTTTCCTGTTTGTCATTGGCACTCATTCGCAACCACAATTGTCGATCGAAATCACACACAAAAGTTTCCGGTTCTTTGGACACGGTGTGCCTGGTGAATGTGTCTGCCAAGCCACCGTATCTAGGGTATTTGATTAAGAAATCGTCCATTTTCCCGCACCATTAAATTAATTGAATAATTCGTACCATATTTTTTCGAAACCTACCAGATAGATACATAATTGTGAGATGAAAAATTGTGAGATAAAAATATTTCCTATTGTGCACCTTCAAACTGTTCCTTAAACCCTTAAACTTGCACGGACAGTACGTACAAGTTTTTGGAGATCTGCCAACTTGTACGGACACTGTCCGTAGTGGTGGCGGCGCTTATGCTGCCCAACAATTTTTCGCTGGCGTCGTTTTCCCAGTCACCCAATAAATGTATTTTATTTGACGTGCAAACGTGGAACTAATTTTTTGTCCCCCCCAAACTCGAAACCTAGATCCGCCACTGATAAATCCCTGTTGTGTTTGCTACATAGTCTGTACTCATCTATTGTTGTTTTTGACTTCTGCACTTTAATAGCTAAACTTTGACCACCTTTTTTAGCATTATCACTACGTCACTACGTCACTACGTCACTACGTCACTACGTCACTACGGTTACCACGTCACTATGCCACTACGTCACTACGTCAATACGTCACTACGTATTGACGTAGTGACGTCACAGAATAGACCCAGAGTAGACCCAGTGTCACACAACACACTGGCAGGATAAGGCACGCTTGGCTGGAACGTCACTGCGGTTACCACGTCACTACGTCACTACGGTTACCACGTAACTACGTCACTACGGTTACCAGGTCACTCCGGCACTACGTCACTACGTCACTACGTTTAAAGACGTCCACAGTTAGTGGTCGGCTCCGGTCACAACCCCGTCACCACGACCACCGTCTTCCGGGCCACTTCGAGGCCACCTCCGAGTCACCTCCGGGTCAGTACCGGGTGATTTTCGGGTCACTTCCGGGTCAGTTCCGGGTCATTTCCGGTTCATTTCCGGGTCAGTTCCGGTTATATGTTGTTGCCGCGGAGGCGGCGGCAGTGTTGGCGCGTGCTCAAGGTTGGACGGGCGGCCGCCGCACCACCGCCAGCAGCCACCCACTGAATACAGACAATGCAATCGCCTGTATCATGACCTTCTGAGGCCCACAACGCGCGTAAACATTGGCAGGATAAGGCACGCTTGGCTGGAACGTCAAAATAAGTTGGTGGACCAAAATACCAATATCAAAGGTGGAGAATCTCCTTCCATCTTGGTGGTCCATAGCTGGAAAAGCGTTTTTTGAACATTGAAATGCCTTTAAATCTAGCAAAAGTTGGTGGTAACTGGCGTTAAGTCTGTGGTCCCACCCACTGATTGGGAAACTCCATCCATCCATCCATTAATTCACATATTATTTTGATATTTAAATAGAAACATCCACAACCATTGTAAGACCTCATAATGATGTGAAATATAGAAATGGCTGCTGATATTATCACAAACGGCATTATTTACCTGCTCAGACTTCATCCTATCGTCAAACGCGTAAATTTCAGCATGACTTTCTTGGTTATCAGGTGCGTGCGATAGAAGAAGTTCACACGAAATGTAAAACCTCGACGGCTTATCAAAGTTCTTGCTACTTCAAGCTTTCGATGTCCACAGTTTGTATAGCAGACTTATGGGCTGCAAGGTTGGATAACTGCCAATTTGGACAACTGGGTGTCTCGTGGTGTAGTACATCGGTAACACTGGGTCTATTGTGTGACACTGGGTCTACTCTGGGTCTATTCTGTGACACTGGGTCTACACTGGGTCTATTCTGTGACACTGGGTCTACACTGGGTATATTATGTGGCACTGGGTCTACACTGGGTCTATTCTGTGACACTGGGTCTACACTGGGTCTATTATGTGACACTGGCCTACACTGGGTCTATTCTGTGACACTGGGTTTACACTGGGTCTATTCTGTGACACTGGGTCTACACTGGGTCTATTCTGTGACACTGGGTCTACACTGGGTCTATTCTGTGACACTGGGTCTACACTGGGTCTATTCTGTGAAAATGAGTCTACACTGGGTCTATTCTGTGACACTGGGTCTACACTGGGTCTTTTATGTGACACTGGGTCTACACTGGGTCTATTATGTGACACTAGGTCTATTCTGTGACACTGGGTCTACACTGGGTCTACTATGTGACACTGGGTCTACACTGGGTCTACTCTGTGACACTGGGTCTACTCTGTGACACTGGAGGATCCAGCATCCCAATATGGGGGGGCTAATTTCACTGGGGCCTTCCGGGCCCCAGGGGCCTAAATGACCTAAAAGGTACCCCATGTTTCCCCCTTTGCGGACTTGGGTTCAGGGTTGATCACACTGTTTTGGTATTCGAATCCACAGACCACAACCTTTTCAAATAAAAAGAGGAATGCAAATTTATGTGTGTACTATCGTATGAACACAAAGTGACTTCTCCTGGCCCCTCTGGATGCTAACTGTTACGTGACGCTCACTACAACACCCAGGGGGCGGCGCCACGGATTTTTGTCGGAGGGGGGGGGGGACAAGTCAAAAATTTTGGGGCCTCGATTTGAGAGGGGGCCTCCATTTGAGAGGGGCCTCCTAGGGCTCCTCTCCCCTCCCCTCTGGCTTCCATAGGGCCGCTTCTGGACTTCAGGGGCACCTCTGACCTACACAGGACCACTCTGGCCTACAGGGGCCCCTGGCCTTTGACCTCTAGAAGGCCTCTGGCTTCCAGATGGCCCTTATGGCCTTCAGTGGCCTTTCTGACCTCTAAAGGACCCCCTCTGGCCTCCAGGGGCTCACCTCTGACCTCCATATGTCCCCTCTGACCTCCCCTCTGGCTTCCAGATGGCCTCCTCTGGCCTTCAAATGCCCCCTCAGGCCGCCATAGGGCTTCCCTTTGGCTTCCAGGGGCCCCTGTGACCTCCACGATGGGGTCTGCAAGATGGGGCCTCTTTGAAGCATGGAGGGGCCTCCTTAAATGACAGGAGGGGGGGGGGGCAAAACGATATGTTTGCCCCCCCCCCCCCTGCCCGACGACAGGGAGGAGGGGGGAGACTGCCCATCCTGCCCCTCCCCTCCCCCCCCCCCCCCCCGGTGGCGCCGCTGCTGACAACACCCGCCGCTGCTGACAACACATACGACCACGCAGCAAAGCTCGATTTACTGTCGTACCATCAAACATGTTTCTAATTGTTCGATATGCTATTCTTGCGTGTAAGGACGTGTCAATGAAGTACACAAATAAAATTGATGTATATTTCCTTCCAAATATGTCAAATTTTGCCATTGTACATGCTATTTTATATAAAAATAAGTTATTCGCTAATAACTTTTGACTGAATAAAGCTAGAAGGGCACGGTAAACGTTATTGTGTTGTTATCATCAAGACGCGTTGAATGCTGTGCAGAATGACCTCGTTCTGACATTTGATGACCTTGAGCTAAGGTCAAGGTCACAGCGCAAGGTCACCTTTCCAAATTTAACCTGCACGGCAATGTTATATTATCTTTGAACTTGTCTTGAAGATAGGAGTTCATTGGCATTAAAATAATTGCGCGATCGTTGATGATTATAAAGCAAGCTGAGATATTCTCGGGCTTTCTTTACACGCCGAGAAGGAAGTTATGAAGTTTCTATTCGACATTCAAATTAAAATGAATTCAAAAATTGCCATTGACGATCAGGCGTTATTTAGGGTGTGTTCTGGCCGCACATTCCCGTGAGAATTCCAGGGAATATCCGGGAAAGTACGTTCTGACTTTTTCCGCGCTGGGGATTCTCGGGAATTCCGCGTGGAAAAGGGTAATTGGAAAAGCTGTCCCCGCCGGTCCCTGCCAGCAGTCGACAAGATGGCGGCGCCCATGGGCGTATGTGATGAATCGTAAGTAGTATATTTGGCGCGTTTCCTACACATGTGCAGCGGAAAGGGGAAATGCCGTTCAGAACGCCACAGCTGACGCTCGCTGGGGATTCCGGGGATTGCGGCAGCGGAAATGTGCGGCTAGAACGCACCCTAAAGCACAATCGAATTCCTCGCAGCAAGACAAGCTTTAGGATATATAACATCGCCACATAGGCCACAATTGGAAACATAACCCTGAACCTTGACATTGACCTTTGGTGAAGATCACCAAATGTTAGAAAGAGATCCATATCATTAATTATCCCATATCCATATCTCCATATCATTCAACGCGTATTGACGAAAATAACAAAATGGTGACCATTTCACCTTTTTATCTTTTTTCAGTCAAAAGTTATTGGAGAATAACATCTTTAAAAAAAAAACATAAAATGGGAAAATTTAGCATATTTGTAGACAAATAACCATCAATTTTACTCTTGTTTGAACGACACTTCTTTACACTTAGCAATAATACAGTCAAAAATAGCAAATACGTTTGGCCTGGGTATCCAAAAAAGATATAAAAAAAATCCACAACAAAAATACTAACATTGAAATTTAAGGTCAAGGTCATCAAATGTCATAAAGAGGTCATGCTGCAGTGTTCAACTCGTCTTGATGAGAACAGCAAAATGACGTTTACCGTACCATTCTAGTTTTATTCAGTCAAAAGTCATTAGCGAATAGCATATTTTGTATATATAATAGCATGTACAATTACAAAATGTGAGCTATTTGGAGGCAAATATCCCTCAATTTTATTTTTGCACTTAATTGACACGTCTTTACACGTAAAAATAGCATAGCGAAAAATTAGCAACACGTTTGAGAAAAGGTATACAAAAAAGTTGTAAAATTTCGAAAACGTACTAAATTTGGAAATTTTCGAAAATGAAAACAACAACATCACCATGTTATAAAACAGCTTATTGCCATTCTAATGACATAATACATATATATTGCTTCATAAATTCCCCGCCATATGGGCTGACAAGGATTGACATGCACCGTGACCTTATAAAAATGACCGAGGCAATATCTCCGGAACCACTGCTTGTATTGCAATACACTTTCACAGCTCGCTTTAGCGCTCCACCTCCCTCCAGCCCCTATGTACCAATTTTGGTCAAAATCGGTGACATGACGGTGTCATTTTGCACTTTGTTTTTCTCAATTTGTCGATTTGTCGTCAGCTACAAAAATAACTCTTTTTTTACTCAACCTAATTGCCCTACTTAATACTAGTAGACGTATTCCACACAAGATAGGTACCTATACAAGGAAATTCACCCACGCGCTCCTCTGCCACCCAGCAGGCAGCAGGAGACCAAAGACTGCGACGCTGCGTGTAAAATTATAACTTACGTTGGTTGTGAATCACTCCAAAATAGCGTCAGACGCACCACTTTTCCTATCCCTACTATTACCAAAATGCTACCAAATAGAGGAAACACGAACGAGGCAAAAACAAAAACAAAATATTTCGCAAAAAGTTATTTTTTTGCGCAGGCAGTACCCATTTTCATCGCCAGTTTCAGCGGATTTTTTTTTTTTTTTTTTGGGGGGGGGGGGGGGGTAATTTCTATTGCCGCCCCTGTCGAGCTTGGAATGGGGGGGGGGGGGTTGCCCCCCGCCCCTGGATCCGTCAGTGCAGTCTGTGACTGTGCATCTGATGTTTGACATGGACATGAGCCGTAGATACCGATGTCGCCGACGTAGATGGACGTATGTAGACGTAGATGCCAAATTACGACCTATGATCCTATGATCCTATGATCAGCGACTGCTTGAACGTGCCATGCATACGATGATACGATGATACGATGATACGATGATACGATGATACGATGATACGATGATACGATGATACGATGATACGATGATACGATGATACGATGATACGATGATACGATGATACGATGATACGATGATACGATGATACGATGATACGATGATACGATGATACGATGATACGATGACTGCCATGCGATGCACCTGTAGATATGGCTGTTTGCCAACAAACGTGAATGTTCTCTTTTCTGCTTCGGCGCTTTCTATTCTGCGAATGAAGCCATTCCAGCCGCCTTGACGTTATTCTGCAGCCATTCCAGCCGCCTTGACGTTATTCTGCAGCAGACTCCAGGGAAAACTTGCTATCAGTGAAGTGAAGTAGCGCACAATACTTCCTTGTTTGCCACAAATGCTAATGAACAACACAGGGGCATTCAGCCACTGAGTATGTGGATGGTTACTACTGAGTATGTGGATGGTTACTACTGTAATTACCTTTACCGGAAAGCATGCACCGTAATTTTCCTGAACATGTTAGCGTGCACTGGGTTGACTTTCGTTTTGCCTACGTGTGCTTCACTAAGGTTTACGAGTGTTACGAGTTACGAGTGTTACGAGTTACGAGTGTTACGAGTTACGAGTGTTACGAGTTACGAGTGTTACGAGTTACGAGTGTTACGAGTTACGAGTGTTACGAGTTACGAGTGTTACGAGTTACGAGTGTTACGAGTGTTGCGGGACTCGCCAGACCATGATTGCGAGTGTTACGAGTTACGAGTGTTACGAGTTACTAGTGTTACGAGTGTTGCGGGACTTGCCAGACCATGATTGCGTGTGCTGCATTGTCTCCCTTCAGTGGTCCGTTCGTTCCGTGAAGTACTAAGTTTAGCCACGAGGTAGCAACATGCGCTCGGACGTAAAAATAGCATTTCTATGATTCTAGGCTAGGCACATATTTAACGACAAAACTTTAACACTAAGTATAAAACGCAGCCATGGTCCGTTATCCCACAAACTTCACGTGTTTCATAGTATGTAAACTCCACGTGTTCCATAGTATGTAAACTCCACGTGTTCCATAGTATGTAAACTCCACGTGTTCCATAGTATGTAAACTCCACGTGTTCCATAGTATGTTAACTCCACGTGTTCCATAGTATGTAAACTCCACGTGCTCCATAGTATGTAAACTCCGTGTTCCATAGTATGTAAACTCCACGTGTTCCATAGTATGTAAACTCCACGTGTTCCATAGTATGTAAAATCCACGTGTTTCATAGTATGTAAATTCCACGTGTTCCATAGTATGTAAACTCCACGTGTTCCATAGTATGTAAACTCCACGTGTTCCATAGTATGTAAACTCCACGTGTTCCATAGTATGTAAACTCCACGTGTTCCATAGTATATAAACTCCACGTGTTTCAAAGTATGTAAACTCCGTGTTCCATAGTATGTAAACTCCACGTGTTCCATAGTATGTGAACTCCACGTGTTCCATAGTATGTAAACTCCACGTGTTTCATAGTATGTAAACTCCACGTGCTCCATAGTATGTAAACTCCACGTGTTCCATAGTATGTAAACTCCACGTGTTACATAGTATGTAAACTCCACCTGTTCCATAGTAGGTAAACTCCGCGTGTTCCATAGTATGTAAACTCCACGTGTTCCATAGTATGTAAACTCCACGTGTTCCATAGTATATAAACTCCACGTGTTACATAGTATGTAAACTCCACGTGTTCCATAGTATGTAAACTCCACGTGTTACTTAGTATGTAAACTCCACCTGTTCCATAGTATGTAAACTCCACGTGTTCCATAGTATGTAAACTCCACGTGTTCCATAGTATATAAACTCCACGTGTTCCATAGTATGTAAACTCCACGTGTTCCATAGTATGTAAACTCCACGTGTTCCATAGTATGTAAACTCCACCTGTTCCATAGTATGTACGGTCGTTACTCGTTGGGTACGTGCAGAGATTTTCTTCTTCTAAATTTAGTCCGAATGTTTTTGAATGGATGGATTTCCGAGATCGGGACCCACGCCAAGCATAGGTTGTTGCGCAGGCCCTGACCCCACCACCGATCAAGCAATTCCTGGCGTCCGGCAGAATTTAGAAGCGAAAGTTGTACGTGCCCGACATACCTGGACACGGTCCGTCCCGCCCTCTGACGTCACCTGACCTCGAGTGCGACCGCTGCCACCCGTGTTCCCCGATTTCCCCGAGTTCCCCGAGTTCCCCGAGTTCCCCGAGTTCCCCGAGTTCCGTGTATAAGCCAGTTACAAAATGTATCTGATTGATGAACATATCCGTTTGATGTCGTGCGTCTTGTTTGTAATGACGCATTAACGAATAGCGACCAACATCCCGGTTTCCAGGGCGTTTAATCCAAACAGTTTGTATTTGGCGTGACAAGTTACAGCGTTATATCGTTACAGCTTATGACGTCACAGCTTATATCGTTACAGCTTATGACGCGTATTCTTCGTTTTCAGCCGGGGGCCAGGGCGGTAGCCAAGTCGCAGAAGCGGCGGTAGTCCCAGTTCCGTGGTATATGAACTGACATGCGCTTCCTTTGCCACGTAACAGTACCCTTTTCCTCGATCAATGGCAATCACCGGGAAAAGCTAAGGGTAGTGACATGCTTTCACGATTACGCCAAGATTCGGTGGCGGATCCACAGGGGGGGGGGGGTTACAGGGGTCATGACCCCCCCCCCCCCCTTGGACCATGGGGGCACCACCGCGCCGTGGGGGCACCACCGCGCCGTGGGGGCACCACCGCGCCGGGGCACCAGGGGCACCACCAAAATAAAGCAAAAAAAAAAATCGCGACGCTACGCGGCGCAAATAATTACACTAACACTGTGGCCATGTCAAATGTGGCACCGCACTGTGAGCAAAAGTCACGATGTCGAGCCATTAAATGACACTTCATGCCGCCACTGGCGGATCCAGGGGGGGGGGGGGGCATCAGGGCAAATCCCCCCGCAGGAATCTGGGGGGCATTCAATACAAGTATGCCCCCCCCCCCGCCGCGCGTTCCCAATTTATGTTAAAATCGTGGAAATTGTCTTTGCAGCAGTCAAAATCCAGCCATCCACAGTCAAAAACCAAAAAAAATCGCTGGGAGGGGCATTCAATACAAGTATGCCCCCCGCGCGTTCCCTGCACTGAACGTGACAAACAATGATCTTGGGAGAAAACTTCATGAAAACGGAAGTTTTTTTTCTTCTCTCGAGTGATTGCATTTGAAGTTTGTATGTATTCCTTTCTTTCAATGATAGACAAAACAGCGCACCTGATGCAATTCAAGCAGCCCCGGTGACACTTAACCCGCGCCCCCGCTGGGGGGGGGGGGGGGCAGAATCTGCCCCCTCCCGGATTTGCTCAATAACTTGAAAACTATGATAGATATCAACGTCAAACTGTTAGTACCTTATGCGGCATCATTTCTACGTCTTCTCACCGAATTCCAATTAAATTGATCTAGTATTTTGGGAAATAATAACGTTTTAATGACGCCATGTCATGTCATTTTTGGTGGGAAAACGATAAATGTTTGAACAATCGTAGAATATAGAGTTTTGAAGTAAATTGTAAATAAAAGGAACGTCAAAAGAAAGGAAATGACATTCTCTTCAAAATGGCCATCTCGGATTTGCGAAATTTTGTGCTTTTTACCCCCCAAAAAATCTATTTGTTTTTTGGAGAGAAAAAATCCACAATTTTTTGTGAATGTGAAAAGTGAATTTCTTAAGCTCGAATACCAAAATAAGGCGACCGGCTCAAATCCGCGGAGAAAAAAATGGGGGGGGATATCTTTTCGCCACAAAATGATGCCCCCGCACGGTGAGAGGCTGGATTCGCCAGTGCACGCCGCGGTACTTATACCTGGGGGCCGAATTTTCCCCATACCAGGTTAGGTGGGCGCCACTTGAAGCGTTTTTACCACCCCTGGGGGTGTCTCTGCACGTGCGCACGTGCTCACCCTTTTTGTAGCTCAGAAACTACTTTCTCGATCGAGTTGAAATTCACCATACATTTCGTTAGCGCTCGTTCGTTCATCGCCAACTACGGCGCCTTACTGGTGTTTATTGTAGCTTTCGTTTAAGAACCATTGATGAGTAATCATTAACTGGATTGCTCATCATATTGATCACAAAGTAGGTTTTTCTTAGATGTGTCGGGAAATATATTCTGCAGACAGTGGATGGTACGCACGCGCATACACATTACATACATATGTACACTGCGAATGGTCGCATACTATTTAACTGATAGGTCACTAAATATCCTTACGGTATATGTCCATTTTTTGTGTAAGCAACCTGCTGTTAAAGTGCCGGAGCGTTACAAAATACCCACACTTCTTTGAATATGGATATTGCATTTTTATTGTCACTAGAAATATTTTAATAATAAATAAAAATGTAGCCACATGACCAGAGGTGCATCATCTTACGCACTCGCCCACGTGCGAAGGTGACAGTTTTCGCCAAAACGATGGGATTTTGTGACAAATTTGAATACAGATACAGATACAGATATATGTATTTGGACCGTCCATAGTATGGATTTTATGGTATCCACGTCATTACACATTAAGTACACCAATATAAAAGTACAAAATACAGCATCAGATGATGATACAAATACAGATGATAAAACACAGCGGCAAAGGGTGGCAACACAGACCGACCCCGGCCGCTGACATCGATCGCAACCATATCCCGGTATATAGATGCAGCATGCAGATAGGCTATCGCCTAGCCTCTGGTGTTGGGCGTTCCAGGCATTCGCGGCTCGGTACATGAAGCTGCGCCTTGCGAATTCCGTCCGCACGCGGGGCAGCTCGAGCTGGCCGCCTTCACTGGCGCGCGTGTGGCGGGCGGACACGTCGGCACGCCTTACCACCCGACCGCGCAGCGGTTCTGAGGCGCTGGGGGCAGTAATGAGGCGGCGCACAGCGGCAATGTCACGTTCGTTGATCATGTCCTCAACATTAGGCCACCCGAGCTCCCGTAATGACGGGGTGACATGATCGCGGCGGCCGAGGTCAGTCACAATGCAGACGCCGAAGTTGATCGCCTTTTGCACGTGCTGCCTCTGTGCCGCGGTACAGTTTCCCCACACCGTTATGCAATAACGGATGTGTGGGAAGACGAGAGCCTCGACCAGCAGACGTCTGATGTATTTCGGCAGCTTATGTCGGACTCGCGCCAGACCCACCAGCACACAGTAGCAACGCTGAACAACAGACGCGATGTGGCTGTTCCATGTTAGGTGTGAGTCGATGACAACACCCAGCACCTTGACGCTTTGTGAGGGAGAAATTTCGTCGTTGCCGAAATAAACAGAGAAGTCGGCAGTGACGTTTTGACGGCGAGATCTGAGGATGATCATCTCCGTTTTAGCCGGATTGATTTTTAGACGGTTCTGTGTGAACCACTGCATAGCTATAAGGAGAGAGCTCTCAATACGAGTTTTTAGGGCCAGAAAGTTTGATGGAAAATCAGCATCAAGGAACTGAGTGTCGTCAGCGTACATCACGATCCTTCCGTGTGGGAGGTGCTGTGGCAGATCGTTGTTGAAAATGAGGAAGAGCACAGGTCCTAAGATGGATTCCTGGAGTCACGTCCAGTGCGCACGATCCACCCCGCACGGTATGGGTACGCCCCCGCAGCGAGGCCGAGAACCACTCGCGTTGGACACCATACCTTTCCAACTTGTCCAGGAGACGGCCGTGCTCGACGCTGTCAAAGGCCTTAGACGTGTCAGCTGTGACGAATGATGTCATCATGCCTCTGTCGATGTTGTCTGTTGCGAAAATGACAGCGTCGAGCAGGGCCGCCTTTGTGGACAGGCCAGGCCTGAAACCGTACTGCTGCGGGCATAGTACATGGTGGTATGTGAGGTACGACATAAGCTGGGTACAGACCACACGCTCGCATAGTTTCGCCACGACAGGGAGGACTGATAGCGGACGGTAGTTATTGGGGTCAGCAGTGTCCCCCTTTTTGTGGAGAGCGGTAATGGTAGCAGCCTTCCACTGGTCGGGCAATACACAATTAGTGATGCAATGGTTAACAAGCCTCAGCAAATGCGGACCCACCACTGGAAATGTACTTCGTAACATCTGAACGGTAATGCCGTCAGGACCACAGGCGCGGGACGTACCCATGCGCTTTAGCGCTGCCGAGAGTTCCGGTAGGGTGGCAGGATACGGCGAGAACGACCCGGCAGTCGGCACACACACGGGGCGGCCGGGGCGACAGCGGTTCGCCAGCGTCGCTCTCCGCTAGTGAAATGAAAAAGTGATCAGATGACAATATAGTTATTCTTCACAACATTTTGTGATTAGGTCACTAATCGATGAATATTGGTGAAAACTAGTTTTTTTTGGTTCCAAGATATATTCAATCTCAGCTACGCGAATGGTAAAGGAATTCCCTACGGTGCCAAAACTCGATGCTGAGCGCTGCAAAACCCACGCGGTCAGTGGGCCTATTCCTTCAACATTGTGACATTCACAACGTTCGTCAACATCGATTGTCACAAAGGTGGCAATGTGACACCTTCACCACTACGAAATTTCCTTCAAATTTGGCTCTCGTTCACAAGCTGCCAGTCGATTGATGTAAACAGGCAACACATGGCCACAAATACGAAGGCCGAGCAACGTGCGTGGTCCGGAATTATAGATGTAATTTGTACAGCATGCTTGCTGGAACTGATTGCTATATTTGAGGTGTAAGTTGAAGTGTTTATTAGAAGCTTATTTACGAGAAGTTTGGTTAACTGAGTGATAAAGGGATCTTCTCACATCAACATTGTGCCTTGTGGAGCAAATTCTCAGCAACTTCAGTTGGTAAGATCATGAATTTGCCTTAGAAATATTGCAAATATTTTTGCTAATATACCTTTGCTGGTATTGTAATGCAACCTAGTGATAGGCACAACTGTGTATCTCAGTGTCATTCCTTTGAATGTTTGTTAATTTGATGGGTATTATTATTGTATATATATATATATATATATATATATATATATATATATATATATATATATATATATATATATATATATATATATATATATATATATATATATATATATATATATATATATATATATATATATATATATATATATATATATATATATATATATATATATATATATATATATATATATATATATATATATATATATATATATATATATATATATATATATATATATATATATATATATATATATATATATATATATATATATATATATATATATATATATATATATATATATATATATATATATATATATATATATATATATATATATATATATATATATATATATATATATATATATATATATATATATATATATATATATATATATATATATATATATATATATATATATATATATATATATATATTATTACTGAACCCATATTAATTTGATGGGTTCAGTAATTCACCTTTCCAGTGTATGGTGTTCTTGAGGTCCCTAATAGAGGAAGAGTAGTCAGCTGACAGTAATATTGCGACAGACTGAAAAGTGGTTTATTTCTGACTGTCTAGAAGATGGTCTGGGGGGTCCGGGGGCGACAGCCCCCTGTTAGGTTCTGCAGTGCAGCGAGCGAATGCCAGCGGAGCGCTTTGACCGTAATTGCTGTAAATGTTAGGTCAGTTTCAATTATGTATCGTGTTTGGTGACGTCATAGCTTTGGTATTACTGGTACACTTTTCTGTCTGTCATAATAATACTCTCTTAACACCATCAACTGGGGAGGTGAATTACCGAACTATTACCATTAAATGTAGGACTTGCCACCGGATTAAACCATCCTTATTGGGAACAGCACCAAACCAAACTTTCACTGTCCAAGAACTGTTGACACAAGTTTTAAATGACACAATTTCGAGTTCATGCTTCTCAACAAATTCATGACACAGTAGGTATTTGATGAAAATGCCTGTTCCCGCACAACTCAAGCCGGAACATTGCTGACAATTGTTGTTTTGTTAACATTCATATTAACATATATAAAAACAATCAACTCCTCATATTAATTTATTACTGACCAAGACGCGTTTCTATAACTTCTTCAGTTGGTCATTCAAAAATTGTTGTTTTATTTGAGGTAAGGTAAGGTTATCTCTAGAAAGTCAAGATGTTTAAACATTTCTTGAAAATATAAATTACAACTTCTGAAGAATCTTGATTACCTGAACCCATCTAACTTAGGATTCTAAAAACAACCAGTTTCAGGACCCCATTTTGATGTTGTCACGTGTTGTGACAGATTGTGTGCTCTGAAAGTGCGTTGGTGACAGCCAAGGCCCTATATCAATAATTTAAAACATTTTAAAAAAGTGTTTTAAATTCGATTTAGAAAACGCTCCACTTCCCATTGCTTTAACAAAAACATGCCCTCGGGCGCCCTCTTACATACGTCACAGGCGTCTTGCCAGATCTAGTAGGAACTAAACTTCGACCCCCCCCCCTGGTGACAGCCTAGACATTTTTTGCACCTCTCTGCACATGACGTTAATTATTCGAGTCCATCAGGAACTAGTCATGATTATCGTTAAAAAACCGCTCATCATGATTTGGCGCCGCAGTCCTGAGGGACCTAAGCAGCCAGTTCTAGTTTGGTCCCACTCGCCGAGTCGGACCAAACCCTAAAGTACCCGGGAAATTCAAACGAGATTTTATTAAAATTTGTCAAATCCGACGTTTCAGTGTAGCATTTTTTCGTCTATTTGGATGCTTTTTAAGACAAAATAATTATTGCACCGCCCCAAACCGTGTATTTCATGCGCTTTCGATTAGTTCTCTCAGGAATGTGATTAGTTCTCTCAGGAATGTGATTAGTTCTCTCAGGAATGTGATTATTTCTCTCAGGAATGTGATTAGTTCTCTCAGGAATGTGATTAGTTCTCTCAGGAATGTGATTAGTTCTCTCAGGAATGTGATTAGTTCTCTCAGGAATGTGATTAGTTCTCTCAGGAATGTGATAAGTTCTCTCAGGAATGTGATTAGTTCTCTCAGGAATGTGGTTAGTTCTCTCAGGAATGTGGTTAGTTCTCTCGGGAATGTGATTAGTTCTCTCAGGAATGTGATTAGTTCTCTCAGGAATGTGATTAGTTCTCTCAGGAATGTGATTAGTTCTCTCAGGAATGTGATTAGTTCTCTCAGGAATGTGATTAGTTCTCTCAGGAATGTGATTAGTTCTCTCAGGAATGTGATTAGTTCTCTCAGGAATGTGATTAGTTCTCTCAGGAGTGTGATTAGTTCTATCAGGAATGTGATTAGTTCTCTCAGGAATGTGATTAGTTCTCTCAGGAATGTGACTAGTTCTCTCAGGAATGTGATTAGTTCTCTCAGGAATGTGATTAGTTCTCTCAGGAATGTGATTAGTTCTCTCAGGAATGTGATTAGTTCTCTCAGGAATGTGATTAGTTCTCTCAGGAATGTGATTGGTTCTCTCAGTAATGTGGTTAGTTCTCTCAGGAATGTGGTTAGTTCTCTCAGGAATGTGATTAGTTCTCTCAGGAATGTGATTAGTTCTCTCAGGAATGTGATTAGTTCTCTCAGGAATGTGATAAGTTCTCTCAGGAATGTGATTAGTTCTCTCAGGAATGTGGTTAGTTCTCTCAGGAATGTGGTTAGTTCTCTCAGGAATGTTCTCAGGAATGTGATTAGTTCTCTCAGGAATGTGATTAGTTCTCTCAGGAATGTGATTAGTTCTCTCAGGAATGTGATTAGTTCTCTCAGGAATGTGATTAGTTCTCTCAGGAATGTGATTAGTTCTCTCAGGAATGTGATTAGTTCTCTCAGGAATGTGATTAGTTCTCTCAGGAGTGTGATTAGTTCTATCAGGAGTGTGATTAGTTCTCTCAGGAATGTGATTAGTTCTCTCAGGAATGTGATTTGTTCTCTCAGGAATGTGATTAGTTCTCTCAGGAATGTGGTTAATTCTCTCAGGAATGTGGTTAGTTCTCTCAGGAATGTGATTAGTTCTCTCAGGAATGTGATTAGTTCTCTCAGGAATGTGATTAGTTCTCTCAGGAATGTGATTAGTTCTCTCAGGAATGTGATTATTTCTCTCAGGAATGTGATTAGTTCTCTCAGGAATGTGATTAGTTCTCTCAGGAGTGTGATTAGTTCTATCAGGAATGTGATTAGTTCTCTCAGGAATGTGATTAGTTCTCTCAGGAATGTGATTAGTTCTCTCAGGAATGTGATTAGTTCTCTCAGGAATGTGATTAGTTCTCTCAGGAATGTGATTAGTTCTCTCAGGAATGTGATTAGTTCTCTCAGGAATGTGATTAGTTCTCTCAGGAATGTGATTAGTTCTCTCAGGAATGTGATTAGTTCTCTCAGGAATGTGATTAGTTCTCTCAGGAATGTGATTAGTTCTCTCAGGAATGTGATTAGTTCTCTCAGGAATGTGATTAGTTCTCTCAGGAATGTGATTAGTTCTCTCAGGAATGTGATTAGTTCTCTCAGGAATGTGATAAGTTCTCTCAGGAATGTGATTAGTTCTCTCAGGAATGTGATTAGTTCTCTCAGGAATGTGGTACTTTACGGATGGTACCAAAGCAATACAAAAGCATCGTGAAAACGGCTAGTGTGTCGTCACTGGCGCAGTGCTGCGGAAGTCAGATGTCAGTCAGATGTCAGTCAGATGTCAGTCAGATGTCAATCAGATGTCAATCAGATGTCAGTCAGATGTCAGTCAGATGTCAGTCAGATGTCAGTCAGATGTCGTCAGATGTCGGTCAGATGTCAGTCAGATGTCAGTCAGATGTCAGTCAGATTTCAGTGAGATGTCAGCCAGATGTCAGTCAGATGTCAGTCAGATGTCAGTCAGATGTCAGTCAGATGTCAGTCAGATGTCAGTCAGATGTCAGTCAGATGTCAGTCAGATGTCAGTCAGATGTCGGTCAGATGTCAGTCAGATGTCAGTCAGATGCCAGTCAGATGTCAGTCAGATGTCAGCCAGATATCAGTCAGATGCCAGTCAGATGTCAGTCTGATGATCAGGCATCTGATCTGATCTGATTAGGCATCTCAGTTACTGACCTGACTGATCAGGCATCTCAGTTACTGACCTGACTGATCAGGCATCTCAGTTCCTGACCTGACTGATCAGGCATCTCAGTTACGTTCCCCTCAGCCATATTGATGTGATTGCTGTGACTGCGCAGAATTCGTTTTGCGCGGGACATTACAGCCGGCGAGGCGTGACTTCAGAACGCAGCCGTCACAGACAGGCCGTCACAGCAGCCGTCACAGACAGCCGTCACAGCAGCCGTCACAGACAGGCCGTCACAGACAGGCCGTCACAGACAGGCCGTCACAGCAGCCGCCACATCAGCCGTCACAGCAGCCGTCACAGCAGCCGTCACAGCAGCCGTCACAGCAGCCGTCACAGCAGCCGTCACTGCAGCCGTCACAGACAGGTCGTCACAGACAGGCCGTCACATCAGCCGTCACAGACAGGCCGTCATAACAGCCGTCACAGACAGGCCGTCACAGCAGCCGTCACATCAGCCGTCACAGCAGCCGTCACATACAGGCCGTCACAGCAGCCGTCACAGACAGGCTGTCACAGCAGCCGTCACAGCAGCCGTCACAGACAGGCCGTCACAGCAGCCGTCACAGCAGCCGTCACAGACAGACCGTCACAGCAACCGTCATAGCAGCCGTCACAGACAGGCCGTCACAGCAGCCGTGACAGACAGGCCGTCACAGACAGGCCGTCACAGCAGCCGTCACAGCAGCCATCACAGCAGCCCTCACAGACAGGCCGTCACAGCAGCCGTCACAGCAGCCGTCACAGACAGGCCGTCACAGCAGCCGTCACAGCAGCCGTCACAGACAGGCCGTCACAAGAGCCGTCACATACAGGCCGTCACAGCAGCCGTCACAGCAGCCGTCACAGCAGCCGTCACAGCAGCCGTCACAGCAGCCGTCACAGCAGTCGTCACAGACAGGCCGTCACAGCAGCCGTCACAGACAGGCCGTCACAGCAGCCGTCACAGCAGCCGTCACAGACAGGTCGAGTCATGACTCACTGGCACGATGAGACGTCACGGGGACCTCCTATCGGGGGATCCCCGGTGCCGTCTGTCAAACGGGGAATTCCCAATTATGGCTAATGTCCCAGTTTCAGGCATACGGTGAGGTCTAATTAATAAACTAAAAAAACAGGACATTTTCCTCGAAAATGTGAAAATCCAATGTTATCAAAATGTTATTATTATGTTGTAATTTTCGGCCACAGGCCTTTATCAAACAGTAAAACATTTATGTTTCTGACATTTCTTTTTCTGAAATGTTTTACCGTTTGATAAAGGCCTGTGGCCGAGATATTACAACATAATAATAACATTTTGATAACATTAGATTTTCACATTTTCGAGGAAAAGGTCATGTTTTTAGTTTATTTATTATATCAGTATGTTCCTCGCACAAGCACCAAACTCTATAAAATACAGTGAGGTCACTTAAATGGCTTATGGAGCCAATGGCTTTGGGCGTTGGCGGCGATTTGAGGAAATAAACCACTGTTGAATTAGGAGTGTGTTGTGTGAAGACGAGCGAGTCGAGTCGCGAGCGAGTAACCGTCACTGCAACATTTCATTTCAATTTGAATACCTACTAATACTAATACTATGTGATATACAATGGGAATACCTATAGGTACATGGGCACAACTATGCGGTCGTGACAGTGTCTCTGCAGTTGGGGCCTGAGCAGGTTTCAGTGTCTCTGCAGTTGGGGGTGACAGTGTCTCTGCAGTTGGGGCCTGAGCAGGTTTCAATGCGGTCGTGACAGTGTCTCTGCAGTTGCGGCCTGAGCAGGTTTCAATGCGGTCGTGACAGTGTCTCTGCAGTTGCGGCCTGAGCAGGTTGCAATGCGGTCGTGACAGTGTCTCTGCAGTTGCGGCCTGAGCAGGTTTCCATACGGTCCAAATAGTATGCATGCTGCATTATAAATTATAATAATACATATTTTGAATAACTAATTATGATAATTGGGTGTACGAGTCCGGGAAGGCAAATGTTAGCCATTTCCACCAAACTATGTCTTCTGCGAACCGCCCTGGCTGACACATTTGCCGCCCTGGCTGACACATTTGCCGCCCTGGCTGACACATTTGCCGCCCTGGCTGACACATTTGCCGCCCTGGCTGACACATTTGCCGCCCTGGCTGACACATTTGCCGCCCTGGCTGACACATTTGCCGCCCTGGCTGACACATTTGCCGCCCTGGCTGACACATTTGCCGCCCTGGCTGACACATTTGCCGCCATGGCTGACACATTTGCCGCCCTGGCTGACACATTTGCCGCCCTGGCTGACACATTTGCCGCCATGGCTGACACATTTGCCGCCCTGGCTGACACATTTGCCGCCCTGGCTGACACATTTGCCGCCATGGCTGACACATTTGCCGCCCTGGCTGACAGATTTGCCGCGCTGGCTGACACATTTGCCGCCATGGCTGACACATTTGCCGCCCTGGCTGACACATTTGCCGCCCTGGCTGACACATTTGCCGCCCTGGCTGACACATTTGCCGCCCTGGCTGACACATTTGCCGCCCTGGCTGACACATTTGCCGCCCTGGCTGACACATTTGCCGCCATGGCTGATACATTTGCCGCCATGGCTGACACATTTGCCGCCATGGCTGACACATTTGCCGCCCTGGCTGACACATTTGCCGCCCTGGCTGACACATTTGATAGCGGTGCCTCGCCCTGCCAGGGTTGAGAAGACTACCTTCCACTGTTTTATGTTGGGTGGTAATACATTTTGCCTTTGCACGACATTGCAATGATGCATCATGCAAGTTGGCCATTAATATCGAGTCAAGTTATATGATATTGCCCCACCATTGACGTTAAGACGTAACCCTCTGTGACGTCATCAAATGTGTAGTCCGCAATCGCTGACGTTTTAGATAATTTAATTGAATACCCTTCACATTGCCGTTTTGTTTGTTACGTTGTTGGTGAGTCCAATCCGGCTGTTGTGGGCAGAGTTATGATGACGTTTCCCGCGGCCCCAGCGCTTGACAACAACATGCTGGGCTGCGTTCGGCCACCCGTCGGGGGCCACAGGGTCACACGAGGTCAGCGCCGCGACACTGCCTGCGGCGGGGGCGGGGGGGGGGGGGGGGGCAGCGAGGGTGCGAGTCAGCGGGTCCCAGGCTAGTCGGAGAGCTTTCTAGTTGGCTTCTTCTCGGAGGTGCTTTTGAGTTCAAGCTGGCACACTCCGAGATGGGTGTTGCTCAGCTTCTGTAGCTTTCTGATGCGTGTCCTGTATGCATGCATTTCAATACATTTTTCAGATAATAGCATAATGTAGAGTTCGGACTTAAAATACTTTATTCCTGTTTGCATGACATCATTGCATTAAAACATCTAATTATTTAGGTACACATTACCAGGTGGGTGGCAAGAGGACATGTGACCAAATAGAGGAATCTGATTGGAGGCCCGGGTTTGTCTAGTAAACTGGCGCATTGTCTAGTAAACTGGCGTATTAGTTACCGCCATTTCTGGCAAACAAATAATGAACTAGTTGCAGGTTACCTTACCCACTACTTTTATGTGTTTGATGAAAAGCAAATGAATAAAACATATTTTCCAGATTGACACTTCACTATAAATTCCTCCGGATTATTAGTTAAAAAAAATATATATATATTTACGTAATTTGAAATTCTGCTCTCTGATTGGTCGTGACGTCAGATAGCAATAGTTCAGGCGGTCAAAATTACTTGAGGTAGTCTTGGGCGGCTCGGTTGAAGTATTTATTTTTAATAAGCTCCCCCAAACTCAAGAAGTAGGGGAACATATGATCCCCCCATACATTTGTAAAAGGGGCTCTCCAAGAAGTTGACCGAGGGCCTCGACGTGCCCCCAGCCAGCCTGAGGGGCCCTCTAAGGCCGACAGAAGGCCTCAGTTGGCCTGAGGGGGCCCTCTGTAGGCCTGAGGGCCCTCGGTAGGCCTGAGGGCCCTCGGTAGGCCTGAGGGGCCCTTGGTGGGCCTGATGGGCCCTCGGTAGGCCTGATGGGGCGCTCGGTAGGCCTGAGGGGTCCCTCGGTAGGCCTGTGGGGTCCCTCGGTAGGCCTGAGGGGGAACTCGGAAGGCCTGAGACTTCAACATGGGTCTGCCCGACTTTTTTATAGACTTTAGGGGCCCTTCAAAATATAGTGGTTTAAATCCGAGGAGACACCATTTCGCGCCATTTTGTTTTTGTTTGGGGGTTGCTTTTGGCCGTGGGAAGGGGCCCCTGGGTTTGTCCCCCTCCCGCATCCGAAAACAAAACACACCGCCACTGATACCTCCTCCATAACTGTTCTATCCGAACGCGTGCGATTTGTCGGCTGTGATTGAGACCGTCTGGTGAGGAATATAAGGCGGAAAAGCTACCGCCGGGTGATTAAAAAAATGCCTAGTTCTATCCTCTATCCATACCCTGGTCATGATTCCACCTGCGAAGTCATTTAGTACCAAAATATTGTGTCCCTAAAAAGCATTGCAAAATCTCCATGTTAAAGCCATGGGAGTATCAGCTGATTGCGATTCCTTGGGCCCAACCACACTGGAGGATCCCAGCGATCGGTTGCGCGTGCGCTGGGAAGTCACGTGACTAAATCCTTACGCTCCTACCTCTATTAAAGTACCTTGCACATTACATGACGAAAATCATGATTGTAAAGTGTAAACGGACGCTTCTATGATCGTAAGCAGGAAACGTGGGGATTACGTTCGGGATTCTGGAGACCGGTTTGGCTCTGACCGCTGGATTACAGTGGCTGCTCCGGTCGCGTTTGCCTGCCACTAACCGCAACGAGAACGTGAAACATGTCAAATATTGTGTATGTCAGATGTAGTCATTTTTTTACAACCAGGGTACCGGGGCGTCTGGACACTTCCTAAAGTTTTTTTTCGGGGACACCGAGCAAAAAACGGCGGCGCTCAGTATCGCGACTTTGGAACTATTCGGTCATCAATTACTCAAATTGGCTGGCCTGGAGAACGAATCCGCATTGTTTTCTCTCTCGGGGAATCCTGATTCTTTGCTCCGATTCCAGAGCGAAATCCACTCCGTAACCAGGTGTTCCCGGCGCAGCTGCAGTGTAACCGCTGGAATCCAGCGTCGCTGCGGTACACTCCGCAGCTGGTGTAACCGCTGGAATCCAGCGTCGCTGCAGTACACTCCACAGCTGGTGTAACCGCTGGAATCCAGCGTCGCTGCGGTACACTCCGCAGCTGGTGTAACCGCTGGAATCCAGCGTCGCTGCAGTACACTCCACAGCTGGTGTAACCGCTGGAATCCAGCGTCGCTGCGGTACACTCCGCAGCTGGTGTAACCGCTGGAATCCAGCGTCGCTGCAGTACACTCCACAGCTGGTGTAACCGCTGGAATCCAGCGTCGCTGCGGTACACTCCGGATTCCGTCGCCGAATTGGACCTGTTAGAGACGTAGTAAACGGCTGATCTCATTGTCGCAAATGTAGGGGGTATCGCTGTCGGAAATAGAGGGAGAGGTGAAGAAAGAGCGATAACAAGATGGCCACGGCTTACCCCACCCGCCACCGTCAAGTGTTCAAATGTTTTGGTTTGGTTTATATTAAGGCACTACGTAATAAGAGCTCTTGTCATCATACCATATTGAAGCCCTTAACTTTCAATGCTTTGAATCAATGCTTTGAGCTTTCAATGCTTATTCCGTTGTTTCTCAATTCGACTTTGAGCATGCCCTAGAGGTTAAACTAAGCCGGGCTTATTGTGTTGCCATAGCAACTGTGGGTCTACCATGGCAACCATGTGTTTGGCACACCATGTCACATTATAATAATTACTATTTATACAAACTATTTATATCTTACTAATGTTGCGATGTACAGAGTGATCGTGTTATCGGTTTTACTGTGTGACTTCACCTGTCAGTGGGGGCGGCCCTGTTAGCGATCTGCTTAATAAATAAGCAAAATACACTGAATGAATTTAAAACTAAAATGGTCTTTTCTTAGACTGTTTTTTCTTCTCTCAGAACAAACGCTAAAATATATTGCACTGTTTTATTGACAATACAGCCAGTGGCGCACGCAGGGGGGGGGGGGGTCAAAGGGGTCAGCTGACCCCCCCCCCCCCCCGAAATTTCTGAGGGGCCCGTATTTCTGAGGGGCCCGTTTCTGGTAGGGGCCCGGTCTTGGTCAGGCCCGATCGAGGTAGGGGCCCGATGCTGGCAAAGGCGTGGCATGGGATGATGGGGCCCGGTCACAACAGGGCCCGGTCCTCGCATATTCTTGACACGGGCCCGTTTCTGGTAGGGACCCGGTCTTGGTCAGGCCTGATCGAGGCAGGGACCCGGTGCTGGCAAAGGCGTGATATGGGGCCCGGTCAGAACGAGAGCCCGGTACTTGAACATTATTGATGCGGGCCCGTTTCTGGTAGGGGCCCGGTCTTGGTCAGGCCCGATCGAGGCAGGGTCCCAGTGCTGGCAAAGGCGTGATATGGGGCCCGGTCAGGACGAGGGCCCGGTCACAACAGGGCCCGGTCCTCGCATATTCTTGATACGTGCCCGTTTCTGGTAGGGGCCCGGTCTTGGTCAGGCCTGATCGAGGCAGGGGCCCGGTGCTGGCAATGGCGTGATATGGGGCCCGGTCACAACAGGGCCCGGTCCTTGCATATTCTTGATACGGGCCCGTTTCTGGTAGGGGCCCGGTCTTGGTCAGGCCTCATCGAGGCAGGGGCCGGTGCTGGCAAAGGCGTGGCATGGGGCCCGGTCAGGACGAGGGCCCGGTCATAGCAGGGCCCGGTCCTCGCATATTCTTGATACGGGCCCGTTTCTGGTAGGGGCCCGGTCTTGGTCAGGCCCGATCGAAGCAGGGGCCCGGTGCTGACAAAGGCGTGATATGGGCCCGGTCACAACAGGGCCTGGTCCTTGCATATTCTTGATGCGGGCCCGTTTCTGGTAGGGGCCGGTCTTGGTCAGGCCCGATCGAGGCAGGGGCCCGGTGCTGGGAAAGACGTGATATAGGGCCCGGTCAAAACGAAGGCCCGGTCACAACAGGGCCCGATCCTCGCAAATTCTTGATACGGGCGTATTTGATATTGATGCGTATTGTTTACATTATCCATTGTTGCTTCAGGAAATGGTTTATGGCAACTTGTGGCAACATGATGGTGGGCGCGAATGACGTAGTCGAGGCGCACTAAAACCCCAACGATGATGATGATCACATAACTACCGGGGATCGGACTGCCTAACCTGCCTAACCTGTAAAGTATAATTTGTGTTGTTGTCATTTACCTCATTTCGTCAAATTTACTCTCGACAGTTGTACCGCACATCAGTAGCACACGCACCTAAAATTTGCACATCAGTAGCACACGCAGTCACCTTACACGACATTGACAAGAAAATTATAATGTCTCAGGTCCCATGCTGTAGGGGGCCCGCTCAAAAACAAGTGACCGAAATCCGCGAAGTTTTCTAAAAACGTGTGGGGGCCCGCTCACAAGGGGGCCCGCTTTTAGGGCTCTGACCCCCCGAAATGGAATCCTGCGTGCGCCACTGAATACAGCATTCAAGTACAAACTACATTTTTGGATGAAGATTAAAGATACAAGTTCAGTATTTTTTAAAGAGACTAGATTGGGTTTGCGGTTTTCTATTATTGTGGAAGCATTTCAATTATGGTAACCCCAAATGCATTAGAGGATGTGTCAGAGGACCTGTCAATTACAAAATACAGATACAAGTTGACATTTTTGTGGATCGGATTCTCGTTATCGGTAACCAATGTGGATACTTCGATGATGACTTCAGTCACTTCGGTGATGACAAGCTGTTTTGGTGAGGTAATGCGAAATACGAGCTAACTCTGGCAGTTTGTATCTACCAGTCCGCAGACTGGTGGGGCTGCCTCTGCCGTCACCACCTCTGGCATCTCATATCCACCAATCCGCAGACTGGTGGAAGCTGCCTCTGCCGTACGCTGTGGCTCCAGATCACAGATGTGTGTGTGTGTGTGTGTGTGTGTGTGTGTGTGTGTGTGTGTGTGTGTGTGTGTGTGTGTGTGTGTGTGTGTGTGTGTGTGTGTGTGTGTGTGCGTGGTGCGTGGTGCGTGGTGCGTGGTGCGTGGTGCGTGGTGCGTGGTGCGTGGTGCGTGGTGCGTGGTGCGTGGTGCGTGGTGCGTGGTGCGTGGTGCGTGGTGCGTGGTGCGTGGTGCGTGGTGCGTGGTGCGTGGTGCGTGGTGCGTGGTGCGTGGTGCGTGGTGCGTGGTGCGTGGTGCGTGGTGCGTGGTGCGTGGTGCGTGGTGCGTGGTGCGTGGTGCGTGGTGCGTGGTGCGTGGTGCGTGGTGCGTGGTGCGTGGTGCGTGGTGCGTGGTGCGTGGTGCGTGGTGCGTGGTGCGTGGTGCGTGGTGCGTGGTGCGTGGTGCGTGTGTGTGTGTGTGTGTGTGTGTGTGTGTGTGTGTGTGTGTGTGTGTGTGTGTGTGTGTGTGTGCAGATACAGATACAGATACAGATATGTATTTCGGAACCTCCATAATATGGCTTTTGTGGAATCCACGTCATTACATTAATAATACACAATAGGATAAAAACAGTAAAACATACAGTGATGAAAAATACACACGGTAAAACAGAACACGCGGCAAAAAGAGTGGCAGGTGGCAACATAGGCCGCTCCCAGCCGCAGACACCGATCGCAATCTACGGTAAAATTCACGATTGACTATCGCCTAGCCTCCAGCGTAAGGTCGTTCCAGGCGCTCGTGGCTCGGTACACAAAGCTGCGCCGGGCGAATTCTGTCCGCACGCGGGGCAGCTCGAAGTGGCCGGCTTCAGTGCCGCGCGTGCGGCGAGCAGATACATCGGCGCGCCGCAACAATCGCTGTCGCAATAGTTCGGAGGCACTGGTGGATGTTGTGAGGTGGCGCATTGTGGCAATATCGCGTTCGGTGATCATTTCATCAACATTGGGCCACCCCAGTTCACGCAATGACGGACTGACATGGTCACGCCTGCCAAGTCCGGTCACGATGCGGACACCGAAGTTGATTCCCTTTTGTACACGCAGCTTCTGTGCTGCGGAACAGTTTCCCCACACCGTTATACAATAACGTATGTGGGGGAAGACGAGTGCCTCTATCAACAGCTGTCTGATGCATTTTGGGAGCTTATGTCTGATTCGCGCCAGACCCACCAGTACACAGTAGCAGCGCTGCACAACAGACGTAATGTGACAGTTCCATGTCAGATGTGAGTCGATGACGACACCAAGCACCTTGACGCTTTGTGAGGGCAAAATTTCATCATTAGCAAAATGAACAGAGAAGTCTGAGATGACTTTTTGACGGCGAGATCTCAGGAGGAGCATCTTTGTTTTTGCCGGATTAATTTTTAGACGGTTCTGTGTGAACCACTTCAAAGCTATGTCAAGAGAGCTTTCAACACGATTTTTCAGATCATGAACATTTGATGGGAAGTCAGCGTCAATGAACTGGGCATCGTCAGCATACATCACGATCCTCCCGAATGGAAGATGCTGCGGCAAATCGTTGGTGAAGAGTAAAAACAGTACAGGCCCTAAAATGGACCCCTGGACCACCCCGTGCGTCACCTCCAGGGCACCACTACAGCCACCCCGCACAGTCTGGGTACGACCCCGCAGCCAGGCCGCGAACCATTCACGCTGGACACCATACCACTCTAGCTTGTCCAGGAGACGACCATGCTCGACACTGTCAAAGGCCTTAGACGTGTCAGTTGTGACGAGTGACGTCATCATGCCTTTATCAATGTTGTCTGTTGCATACGTGACAGTGTCGAGCAGGGCCGCCTCTGTGGACAGTCCCGGCCGGAAACCATACTGCTGAGGACACAGTATATGGTGGGTCGTCAGGTAATCCATCAATTGGGTGCAGACCACACGCTCACACAACTTCGCCACAACAGGGAGAACAGAAATCGGGCGATAGTTGTTGGGGTCCGTAGTTTCACCCTTTTTATGGAGAGCCGTAACGGTAGCAGCCTTCCACTGGTCGGGCATGTCACAATTCATGATACAGGAATTTACGAGCCTCAGCAAGTGCGGTCCCACCACTGGAAAGGTCATTCTCAGCATATGGACGGTTATGCCGTCAGGGCCGCAGGCGCGAGACATACCCATGCGCTTCAGCGCTGCCGAGAGTTCCGGAAGGGTCGCAGGATACGGCACAAACGACCCGGCACACACACGGGGTGGGCGGGGCGACAGCGTCTCTTCAGCGTCGCTCTCCGCCAGCGCGTGCGCCACGTCGGAGCCGACTGACGTGAAGAACCGATTCAGTCGGTCCGGCCACTCAGGATCCGCCGGTGCTGCACTGGCTGTCCTCGGCTGCGCCTTCCCAGACGAGACTAGGAACTGCCTGATGTTTTTCCAGGTCTTTGGACGGGAGTGCTTGTAGGTAGACGCGTAGTAAGAGGTGCACGCGCGGTTGATGGCAACCTTTACGGCGTTCCGACTTTCACGGAACTCTCTTTCGGTGGCGTCACATGGAATGAGGTCCTTGTCAGTCCGTGCCTGGTCCCGAGCTGCCATGGCCTCACGCACCGAATCGTCATCCAGCCATGGACACGGTCTGTGTTTCACCTTGATGGTCCACATAGGCATGTGCTGATTTATGATCGGATCCCATACAGCGATGAAGCTGTTCCACATGGCGGTGGTGGAGTCAGCTGCTTCATAGACCTGTTTCCAGTCGGCTTGGAGGAGGTCGAGACAGAGGGCGTCCTTGTTGACGCGTTGTGTGGACCTCACGGTGATGATGTCGGGACTGCGACGTGCCTTGATATCGGTGACGGCCACAGTGATAAGGTCGTGGTCGCTGATGTTGCACGGCGTCACTCGGGCGGCTGATGTCAGGTCCGGTCGGTTTGTTGTCACGTGGTCGATCAGCGTAGGTCTCGGACCAGGCCGGGTCGGCTCCGTGATCAGCTGAGTTAACGACAGGTCGCTAAGCTGCTGTGCGTAAGACGATACACCTGGCTTCTCAGGGTGAAGAAGGTCGAAGTTGAGGTCTCCAAGTGCGAAGGTTGGTCGGTCATGCGACAGAACGTGCGTGAGCTGGTGGCGGAGGTCGTCGATGGCTGGCGTAGACGGACCAGATGGAGGGCGATACACTGCGCCGACGATGATGGTGGATTGGCTGATGATCTGCAGCCAGAGTGCTTCGAGTGTCGAGTTGACAGTGGGCACCCGCAGCTTCTCGGCCCTCAGTGTGCTGCGGTGGACGATGGCAACCCCGCCTCCCGTCTTCCTGGTCCGTCGATCTAGACGGCTGATGGTGTAGCCGGGGAACAGCAGCATGCTGGTGTCAACTGCATTGGTCAGCCATGTCTCGCTGAGACAAAGCACGTCCAACTGCTCCCGCAGCAGCAGATGGTTGACCTCGTCTAGATGCGCTGTCAGAGAACGCACATTCAGGTGGCCAACCTTCAGTGCACACGATGAGGCCAAGGCCGCACGGTTCACAGCCTGCTGCGTCTGTCGCATCGTCAGGCGGGGCGGCTGCAGAAGATGTCTGTGTCGTCTTGATGATGCCGCTGGTGCCCCCTCATAGACCGGCGTAGCAAGCCGGCCGCAGTCAGCGCTCGGCTCCGGCTTCGCGACGGCACCAGGTGGCAGTAGTGGCGCGTGGTCAGCGGAATAGATGTCGCTGCCGCTCGAAGAACACGACCCGAGCGGGTCACGGCCGCGCCGCGCCACAGCGGCCGCCCGGCCCTGCGTCAGCGGCGCGGGCGGAGCCAGGCAGAGCGCAGACGGGGGACGCGTCTCGCATCCACTCGGCCGCGCACAGTCGCGGCTACCGCGGTGCCGTCGAAACTGGACACGCCGTCCAGCGCGACGGCCGCGATGCGTTCCTCTTCTGACCGGGCGGGACGAGCCATCAGCAAGCTCCGAACGAGGCACGGCCGCTCCCTCCGCCCACGGTCTGACGCCGCCCCCGCCCAGCCAGGCAGGCCGCAGCAGCGGCGGCCGCTCGCCCAGCTCCGACAGGGTAGTCCGCCGATCCAGGTATCGGTAGATGGTGGTCGGCAGCCCTGATTGGCTGGGACGGCCATACCTCTTCCGGAAGCGGTAGAACTCCGGGTCACCATGCGTGACCCCTCCCATTGAGCGCTCACCGGCATCAACAAACACAAAAACGATCGAAAGTGATTATAAACGTCACGTTCGAGTCTCAGATGGTCACTCACTCGGTTCTGGCACAACTCAGCACTGTCTCTGCACGCTCTCTCCGCGAGGTGGAGCGTAGAACCGCTAAAAACACGAGTTAAAAACGGAGCGTTACAGAAGGCGGCCGCCCTAGTCAGGCGCTCGAGCCTAAAAAAAACAGGTGTGTGTGTGTGTGTGTGTGTGTGTGTGTGTGTGTATGTGTGTGTGTGTGTGTGTGTGTGTGTGTGTGTGTGTGTGTGTGTGTGTGTGTGTGTGTGTGTGTGTGTGTGTGTGTGTGTGTGTGTGTGTGTGTGTGTGTGTGTGTGTGTGTGTGTGTGTGTGTGTGTGTGTGTGTGTGTGTGTGTGTGTGTGTGTGTGTGTGTGTGTGTGTGTGTGTGTGTGTGTGTGTGTGTGTGTGTGTGTGTGTGTGTGTGTGTGTGTGTGTGTGTGTGTGTGTGTGTGTGTGTGTGTGTGTGTGTGTGTGTGTGTGTGTGTGTGTGTGTGTGTGTGTGTGTGTGTG
>JAXIVJ010002452.1:72500-97500 GCA_036785665.1 Chirona hameri
GGTGATTGGTGCTGTCACAAGACCGGACCGCACCGTTATAGCTGACAGATCTGGAGGATGGTGATTGGTGCCGTCACCGGACCGCACCGTTATAGCTGACGGATCTGGAGGATGGTGATTGGTGCCGTCACAAGACCGGACCGCACCGTTATCAGGCCGCACCTGGGCCGCAGAATAGTCCAGAAACAGGCGCACCTGGACTGCAGAAATGCCAAGAAAACAGCCACACCTGGCCGATGAGATGCCAAGAAAACAGCCACACCTGGCCGATGAGATGCCAAGAAAACAGCCACACCTGGCCGATGAGATGCCAAGAAAACAGCCACACCTGGCCGATGAGATGCCAAGAAAACAGCCACACCTGGCCGATGAGATGCCAAGAAAACAGCCACACCTGGCCGATGAGATGCCAAGAAAACGGGCGCACCTGGGCTGAAAAGAAGTTAGCAAACAAGAAGCCATCACATGATGATACCCATCACGTGAGATACATCGCATAGTTGTGCACGTCTGGTCAAATGAAGTTTTGATTGCGTTTTGGGTAAAGTAAGAAAGAAGACCAACTATGACAATGTCTTTGGCTTGTCCAACTTCAAGGCTTTTGGAGAACGCAACGTCGGGTGATGACGGCATTAAAATTGAATGACATTTTGCTGAACGGGCTCTTAAGAAATGTCATTTTTATTTCATACTGTTTTTACCCAAGCTCACTTTAACCCAACATGCAACGGAAAACATAATCTGAATTCAGAATCTCATTTGTCTTTTTAGCAGTGTACTTGTCCACTCCCCTTCCTCTTGTTGGCTATCAGGCGCCTCTGCCTTTCCCGTCTGAAGCACTGGTCTGACTGGTCTTCTCCCGTCTGACGCACGGGTCTGCCTGACCTTCTCCCATCTGAAGCACTGGTCTGACTGACCTTCTCCCGTCTGAAGCACTGGTCTGACTGGCCTTCTTCCATCTGAAGCACGGGTCTGTCTGGCTGTCTGCCGTCTGATGGGGCCACTTCTACCTCAACTGATGCTATCGGAAGACGTGCGCTGACTAATGCTATGATAATGCGCCGCTCTTGGCCGAGCCGCGCGCGTATATGAATCCCAAACAGGAGGATGCTCTAAATAATTCACACGAGTGGTATTTTGCCAACTTCAAGTCCGCCTCCGCTCTCAAAAACAAGCCTCGGATGTGACGTCCTACGTCCACCGTCCGCCGTCCGCCGTCCGCCGTCCGCCGTCCGCCGTCCGCCGTCCGCCGTCCGCCGTCCGCCGTCCGCCGTCCACCGTCCACCGTCCACCGTCCACCGTCCACCGTCCACCGTCCACCGTCCACCGCCACGCTGACACTGATTCGCTGATGTGATGTATAGACGGCGGCGTCACCGACTGCAGTTAGTTCGTCTCCGGGGGGGGGGGGGGGGGGGGGGGCAGGGCAGGGCAGGGCAGGGCAGGGCAGGGCAGGGCAGGGCAGGGCAGGGCAGGGCAGCAGGAGGGGTAGCGGTCACTGGACGACAGACAGCTGTTACCATCGACGGATGACTGACAGTTACCAGCACTTCCAGCTCGGTCGCTGTACTGAGCCGAGAGTGACCTCACGCCACTGTACTAAGAGCCGAGAGTGACCTCACGCCACTGTACTGAGCCGAGAGTGGCCTCACGCCACTGTACTGAGCCGAGAGTGGCCTCACGCTACTGTACTGAGCCGAGTGGCCTCACGCCACTGTACTGAGCCGAGAGTGGCCTCACGCCACTGTATTGAATCGAGAGTGGCCTCACGCCACTGTATTGAATCGAGAGTGGCCTCACGCCACTGTACTCAGCCGAGAGTGGCCTCACGCCACTGTACTGAATCGAGAATGGCCTCACGCCACTGTACTGAGCCGAGAGTGGCCTCACGCCACTGTACTCAGCCGAAAGTGGCCTCACGCCACTGCACTGAGAGCCGAGAGTGGCCTCACGCGACTGTATTGAATCGAGTGGCCTCACGCCACTGTACTCAGCCGAGAGTGGCCTCACGCCACTGTACTGAATCGAGTGGCCTCACGCCACTGTACTGAGCCGAGAGTGGCCTCACGCCACTGTACTGAATCGAGTGGCCTCACGCCACTGTACTGAGCCGAGAGTGGCCTCACGCCACTGTACTGAGCCGAGAGTGGCCTCACGCCACTGTACTGAGCCGAGAGTGGCCTCACGCCACTACTGAGCCGAGAGTGGCCTCACGCCACTGTACTGAGCCGAGAGTGGCCTCACGCCACTGTACTGAATCGAGTGGCCTCACGCCACTGTACTGAGCCGAGAGTGGCCTCACGCCACTACTGAGCCGAGAGTGGCCTCACGCCACTGTACTGAGCCGAGATGGGTCTCACGCCACTGTACTGAGCCGAGAGTGGCCGCACGCCACTGTACACAGCCGAGAGTGGCCCCACGCCACTATTGAGCCGAGAGTGGCCTCACGCCACTGTACTGAGCCGAGAGTGGCCTCACGCCACTGTACTGAGCCGAGAGTGGCCTCACGCCACTGTACTGAATCGACACTGTACTGTACAGTGTACTGAGTCAGCTACTGTACAGTGTACTGGATCGACAAAACTCTCGGATCGTTTGATTCCTGTTATTTATAACTAAGCATTAGTAGCTACTGCTACCAGCTCTGTTACAAGTAAGACTACAGTAAGCATAGGTGTCGATTTATATACTTTTGGGGTGGCCCTCGCCCCCCCCCCCCAATGTTGAGTTCGCCCCCCCCCCATGGTCCCCCCCCCCCCAATGGTACCCGCTCCCCCTCCCCCCAATGTTTTTGGCCGCTGGCGGATCCAAGAGGGGGGAAAGCGGCCAAACCTCCCAAACCGCCTGAAATGGGCAACAAATTGACACCGTTTCCTATTTCAAAAGAAAGTCTACGCAGCTTTTACTAAGAAAGTTTTTTTTTTTAAATCACCTTTGTATGTATAAAGATGCGAAATCCGGTGCATTTTTTACATATTTGCAATGTTTGATTTTTAGGGCATTTTTCCGAAGAAATAGTTTTTTATTTATTTCTTTTAAATGTTTTTTAGGGGTCAAAAACCAAAGTTTTCACAAATCTGAGAATCTATTTTGTAACGCTTACCATTTGCTATTTTCTTGCGTTTTTTCATTGCATTTTGCTCAAAATATAGACTTTGTAAGATCTCTTAAAGTTTAGCTGATTTTTCCTTCGCCAAACTCGTGTGTAGTGACGTCACTAAATTCGTTATATATCTATTTTTTATCGACAAAATTGCTTCATTTATGCACAGAAGAGGACTTAAAATTGGTGTAGGAGAAGGTACCCACAGTTTCACGCTGATATCGCTATTGGTTTTTGAGCTATTGCAAAAATTCGTCAGGGAGAGATATCCCCCCCCCCCCCCAGTCAATGGCAGGTTAACATTGCCGTTTTGCTAAGTGAGGGTTCCAAGTAAGGACTCGGGCCTTCTGGTGGATGCAGACCGGCCCGAAACGTTGGTTTGAGGGGTCGTCCGACGGAATTCCAAAACTCATGAGATTTCGTCTGTTTGTGCATCATGCATTGATTACAAATACTGTCATTTGTACAAGTTGCCTATATTTTTTTAAAATGTGTGCATTTTCAGCCGATTTTGGTGGTTTCGGTAAAGCCATGGCGCTGATAGGCTCCCCTTGGATCCGTCCCTGTTCGGCCACTGGCGGATCCAGGGGAGGGGGCATCAGGGGCAAATGCCCCACCAACAGGAATATGGGGGTGGGGCATTCAATACAACTATGCCCCTACCCCCCCCCCCCCCCCCCCCGCGCGTTCCCAATTTATCGTAAAATCGCAAAAATTGTCTTTTTAGCAATCAAAATACAGTTAACAACAGTCCAAAATCGGAAAATTTCGCGCCGCTTCGCGGCATGACACAAGTTTCGCAATTGCTTATACAAATTTGTAAAATGGGAAAATGAATTCCATTAAGTGTCTGGCAGAGGCTCTCCTTGGCGGTAATTGCGGGCATTGGCGGATCCAGGGGGGGGGGGGGGCTCAGGGGCAAATGCCCCCTCCACCTGGAATCTGGGAGAGGCATTCAATACAAGTATGCCCCCCCCCCCGCGCATTCCCTGCACTGAAAGTGAAAAACAATGCTCTTAGGAGAAAACTTGATAAAAACGGAAGTTTTTATTCTCGAGTAATTGAATTTGAAGTTTGTATGTATCCCTTGCTTTCAATGATAGACAAAACAGCGCACCGGATGCAATTCAAGCAGCCTCCGGTGACACTTAACCCGCGCCCCGCTGGGGGGGGGGGGGGGGGGGCAGGGCAGAATCTGTCTCCTCCCGGATTTTCTCAATAACTTGAAAACTATGATATATATCAACGTCAAACTTGCAATACCTATTGTTGCATCAATTATACGTCTTCTCACTAAATTTCAATGAAATTGATGCAGTATTTTAGGAGATAATAACGTTTACGTCATGTCATGCCATTTTTGGTGGAGAAATGATCAATGTTTCAACAATCGTAGAAAATATAGTTTTGGAGCAAATTGCAAAACAAAAAAAGTTGAAAAAGGGAAATAACATTCTCTTCAAAATGGCTATCTCGCATTCGCGAAAGTTGATGTTTTTGACCCCCCAAAATAAAAACTAATCAATGTTTTCGGAAAAATCCTCAATTTTTTTGTTGTTGTGAATTTGAAAGTGAATTTCTTAAGTTCGAATACCAAAATAAGGCGACCGACTCAGATCCGCAGAGGAATGCCACTACTGTATTTCTGAGGTGAAACTTGTCTAGAAAATGCTTTTTTATTTAGATTAATCAATTTCAAATGTTTTCCTTATGTGACCTGGCCTTGAACTGAGAGCCATTATATGGGGTTAGGTTGTGGAAATGGCAGCTACTATCCGATTATAGGTGTAAAATAACCCATAAAACATGTGTCGCATGGCTTTCGTAGACCTCTTGCCAATAATGACCTTTTGATTTAGATTAATCAATTTCAAATGTTTTCCTTATGTGACCTGGCCTTGAGCTGAGAGCCATTATATGGGGTTAGGTTGTGGAAATTGCTGCTACTATCCGATTATAGGTGTAAAATAACCCATAAAGCATGTGTCGCATGGCTTTCGTAGACCTCTTGCCAATAATGACCTTTTATGACCTGACCTTGACCTTTGCTTACAATTTCACTTTCGCTTATGTAGGAAAGTAATTATACCTTTGAGAGGACTTTGTGCGAGAATAGTCGCAATATAAGGCTTTGGATGGAAAGTATGGCCCATTAACTCAAATACCTCGATTTTGACCCTTGACCTGGCTGTGACCTGACATGTGACCTTATTTTGGAAATTGTCGCGTATGCTTAAGATGCGTCTCATTGAGAGCTTTCGATGGCCGCCTTGCACCTCTTGCTGCGGTTATTGGATCGGAAGATAACGAGGGGGCGTGTTCGGCCGAATACCCCAGCGGGGTGCGGGATAATTAGGGAAAACTCCCCCCCCCCCCCCGGTTAATGACTGTTTTTCGCTGAGGATGCGACGCTACCCCCCCCCCCCCCCCCACCTCTCAACGACTTCGTGCCGACGAACCGACGCTAACCCCCCCCCCCCCCCCTGTCAACAACTTTTCGCAGATGAAGCTGAGCGTAATTTTTGCCCCCCCCAAACAAACAAACAAACAAACAAAACAATCAAACCCTAGATCCGCCAGTGCTGCTGCCCCCTTCCCCTCTCCTCCCCTCCCCTCCCTGTCAACAACTTTTGCTTTTGACTGCGACGGTGACTGCGTCCCCCCCCCCCAGTAAAAAATCCGTGGCGACGCCCCTGACTGCATAACGCGAAATAAGGAAGAACATTGCCGAAAAATAGTGACATGCTTGCGAACTTTTCAAATTTATCACGAATGTATTTATTTTACAGTGCCGGCGTTTTCGGTTTCGTTAGGATAAGACCATTTCGGGCGGGTCGGACCAGCATGCCTGCGCAACCTGCCTAGCGCGGGAGTGGGGACCAAACCTCTCAAACTCCCTTATTGCACCGTACGGTGGGACAAAACACACCTGAATCTGACAGAACAGAACACACCTGAATCTGACAGAGCACACCTGAATCTGACGACAGAACACACCTGAATCTGACAGAACACCCCTGAATCGGGGGATTGTCAGAGCGCTCCGAACGGTAATGGGTACCCTGCACGTGCGAGTGAGTGACGGGTGACGCTTGGCAGCCTGTCCAGAGGCCGGAAAGCTGTGACAGCTGGTGACAAACACTGCAGCGTCCGTCAGATGTCCGCCAGCCCCGCACGCCCAGCGCCCCAGCGGGTGTTGCATCAGAGGTGAAAACAACCGAAACTTGCCACACGATTGTGAAGACGCTTAGATTCATTCCGTGAAGAAGAAAAAACATCATAAGATGGTGTTACCTATTTGAATGCTTTCGAGGATTGTAAGTTAAAGGGTTTTTGATGAAACTATACGTTGTGTGCGTTTTTACGAAAAGAACGTAAAACTGTTTGTAAGCATGCAGGAAGTTTTTGTTGAATGTTCCGTCTCTGGTTGCATCATAGTTGCAGCAAATCATGAGCGGCCATTCCCTCAACAACATCAGCATAGCATGCAGCCTGCCACCGCGCGCACGGCAGGGTGTCAGTGTTTGGAAACGTCCCAAGTGACGTGGTACTGGTTAATGCCATGCAATCGAATACCGATACGGGAACTAACGTATTCCGTAGAGAACTCTTGACCGATTCCCGATACTAGACAAGTTAGTGCCTTACAAAGCCGGCCAGGAAGCAGTGACAAGCTAGTGCCTAAAAAGCCGGCCAGGGAAGCAGTGACAAGTTAGTGCCTAAAAAGCCGGCCAGGGAAGCAGTGACAAGTTAGCGCCTTACAAAGCCGGCCAGGGAAGCAGTGTCAAGTTAGTGCCTTACAAAACCGGCCAGGGAAGCAGTGACAAGTTAGTGCCTAAAAAGCCGGCCAGGGAAGCAGTGACAAGTTAGCGCCTTACAAAGCCGGCCAGGGAAGCAGTGTCAAGTTAGTGCCTTACAAAACCGGCCAGGGAAGCAGTGACAAGTTAGTGCCTAAAAAGCCGGCCAGGGAAGCAGTGACAAGTTAGCGCCTTACAAAGCCGGCCAGGGAAGCAGTGTCAAGTTAGTGCCTTACAAAACCGGCCAGGGAAGCAGTGACAAGTTAGTGCCTAAAAAGCCGGCCAGGGAAGCAGTGACAAGCTAGTGCCTAAAAAGCCGGCCAGGGAAGCAGTGACAAGTTAGTGCCTTACAAAGCCGGCCAGGGAAGCAGTGACAAGTTAGTGCCTTACAAAGCCGGCCAGGGAAGCAGTGACAAGCTAGTGCCTAAAAAGCCGGCCAGGGAAGCAGTGACAAGTTAGTGCCTTACAAAGCCGGCCAGGGAAGCAGTGACAAGTTAGTGCCTTACAAAGCCGGCTAGGGAAGCAGTGACAAGCTAGTGCCTAAAAAGCCGGCCAGGGAAGCAGTGACAAGTTAGTGCCTTACAAAGCCGGCCAGGGAAGCAGTGACAAGTTAGTGCCTTACAAAGCCGGCCAGGGAAGCAGTGACAAGCTAGTGCCTTACAAAGCCGGCCAGGGAAGCAGTGACAAGTTAGTGCCTAAAAAGCCGGCCAGGGAAGCAGTGACAAGTTAGTGCCTTACAAAGCCGGCCAGGGAAGCAGTGACAAGTTAGTGCCTTACAAAACCGGCCAGGGAAGCAGTGACAAGTTAGTGCCTTACAAAACCGGCCAGGGAAGCAGTGACAAGTTAGTGCCTTACAAAGCCGGCCAGGGAAGCAGTGACAAGTTAGATCCTAAAAAGCCGGCCAGGGAAGCAGTGACAAGTTAGTGCCTTACAAAGCCGGCCAGGGAAGCAGTGACAAGTTAGTGCCTTACAAAGCCGGCCAGGGAAGCAGTGACAAGTTAGTGCCTTACAAAGCCGGCCAGGGAAGCAGTGACAAGTTAGTGCCTTACAAAACCGGCCAGGGAAGCAGCGACAAGTTAGTGCCTTACAAAACCGGCCAGGGAAGCAGTGACAAGTTAGTGCCTAAAAAGCCGGTCAGGGAAGCAGTGACAAGTTAGTGCCTTACAAAGCCGGCCAGGGAAGCAGTGACAAGTTAGCGCCTTACAAAGCCGGCCAGGGAAGCAGTGGCAAGCTAGTGCCTAAAACGCCGGCCATGGAAGCAGTGACAAGCTAGTGCCTAAAAAGCCGGCCAGGGAAGCAGTGACAAGTTAGTGCCTTACAAAGCCGGCCAGGGAAGCAGTGACAAGCTAGTGCCTAAAAAGCCGGCCAGGGAAGCAGTGATTCCCGATACTAGACAAGTTAGTGCCTTACAAAGCCGGCCAGGGAAGCAATGGGTCTGTTAGACTGAAAGCTGAAACTGTTTCGTAGTTATGTCTATGTGGTCATATTATAAGCACCACGAATGTAACTGTAAGTGTTAAGTGCAGGGGCGTCGCCACCTGGGGCCGGGCCCCCCAGGATCGCTATGGCCGGAGTCCGGCCTCCCAGATTCACAGGATTTAACATGAGCAGCCCTATGGGGCTGGCCTCCCACTCACGATTGTGTTGCGACGCCTCTGGTTAGGAGTGAATGCTGACCAACATTACTAGCTGGGTGATCGCATAGTTAACCTTGACCTCGCATAGTTAACCTTGACCTCGCATAGTTAACCTTGACCTCGCATAGTTAACCTTGACGGGCCGAGTGCTGAAGTTCATAGCCTGCGTGATGGCCAAAGAGTTAACCCAGAACGGATGTTAGTTCATAGCACTCCTGTGTGCCAGGCTGAACCCATGTCTCCTGCAATCACTCAACCCGTCCCAAGGCCACGCATATGTCATGAGAGCTCCGGACAGGCGGGGTATGAGGGCCATCACCGTCAGGTACAGAGCTCCGCACAGGCGGGCCATCACCGTCAGGTACAGAGCTCCGGACAGGCGGGGTATGAGGGCCATCACCGTCAGGTACAGAGCTCCGGACAGGCGGGCCATCACCGTCAGGTACAGAGCTCCGCACAGGCGGGCCATCACCGTCAGGTACAGAGCTCCGGACAGACGGGCCATCACCGTCAGGTACAGAGCTCCGCACAGGCGGGCCATCACCGTCAGGTACAGAGCTCCGGACAGACGGGCCATCACCGTCAGGTACAGAGCTCCGGACAGGCGGGCCATCACCGTCAGGTACAGAGCTCCGCACAGGCGGGCCATCACCGTCAGGTACAGAGCTCCGGACAGACGGGCCATCACCGTCAGGTACAGAGCTCCGCACAGGCGGGCCATCACCGTCAGGTACAGAGCTCCGGACAGACGGGCCATCACCGTCAGGTACAGAGCTCCGGACAGGCGGGCCATCACCGTCAGGTACAGAGCTCCGGACAGACGGGCCATCACCGTCAGGTACAGAGCTCCGCACAGGCGGGCCATCACCGTCAGGTACAGAGCTCCGCACAGGCGGGCCATCACCGTCAGGTACAGAGCTCCGGACAGGCGGGCCATCACCGTCAGGTACAGAGCTCCGGACAGGCGGGCCATCACCGTCAGGTACAGAGCTCCGGACAGGCGGGCCATCACCGTCAGGTACAGAGCTCCGGACAGGCGGGCCATCACCGTCAGGTACAGAGCTCCGGACAGGCGGGCCATCACCGTCAGGTACAGAGCTCCGGACAGGCGGGCCATCACCGTCAGGTACAGAGCTCCGCACAGGCGGGCCATCACCGTCAGGTACAGAGCTCCGCACAGGCGGGCCATCACCGTCAGGTACAGAGCTCCGCACAGGCGGGCCATCACCGTCAGGTACAGAGCTCCGGACAGGCGGGGTATGCGGGTCATCGCAGTCAGGCACAGAGCTCCGGACAGGCGGGCCATCACCGTCAGGTACAGAGCTCCGGACAGACGGCGTACGCTGGCCATCGCAGTCAGGCACAGAGCTCCGGACAGGCGGGCCATCACCGTCAGGTACAGAGCTCCGGACAGACGGCGTACGCTGGCCATCACAGTCAGGCACAGAGCTCCGGACAGGCGGGCCATCACCGTCAGGTACAGAGCTCCGGACAGACGGCGTACGCTGGCCATCGCAGTCAGGCACAGAGCTCCGGACAGGCGGGCCATCACCGTCAGGTACAGAGCTCCGGACAGGCGGGCCATCACCGTCAGGTACAGAGCTCCGCACAGGCGGGCCATCACCGTCAGGTACAGAGCTCCGCACAGGCGGGCCATCACCGTCAGGTACAGAGCTCCGCACAGGCGGGCCATCACCGTCAGGTACAGAGCTCCGGACAGGCGGGCCATCACCGTCAGGTACAGAGCTCCGCACAGGCGGGCCATCACCGTCAGGTACAGAGCTCCGCACAGGCGGGCCATCACCGTCAGGTACAGAGCTCCGCACAGGCGGGCCATCACCGTCAGGTACAGAGCTCCGCACAGGCGGGCCATCACCGTCAGGTACAGAGCTCCGGACAGACGGCGTACGCTGGCCATCACAGGAGCTGTAACGGCGCGCTACGCTGCTGCATCACCACATTCATGAATTACACAGGTCAGCTTTCATGGCTTACATGGCTTACATAGGTCAGCATGTTATCGCACAGTCTAGTGTTTCCGGTGGTCACTGCCGGTCCTTTATCGGTTTGCCTCCTCCCCCTCCCCCTCCCCCCCCCCCCCGTCTCCCGCGCCTCCAGTCTCCGGCCTTCTGCTACAGCGGTGATTATCAGCGGCAAAGGTATGGCTATTGGTTACTGACCCTTTTGGCGACCAGTATAATTCGTTTCCCCTGATCGAAAGTTAATGTGCGTTGTGCAATATATGTGATATACAAGTTTTCTCAAAGACGCGTCAAATACCTGCGGCAGTGATAGTGAAACATACGCTGAAATAGATGGATGTGCAATGTGCGCCATTGCCAAACAGATCAGCCAGAATCTCTAAGCTGCCTAATCGCCGTTACCTCCACCTAGTCTCCACCAGGCACGTAGCCAATGGCGGGAGCGGCGGGTGCGGCCGCTCCCCCCCCCCCCCCCCCCCCCCCGGAGGCCAGGAGGGGCGCGCCGAAAAGGGCCGACGAGACCGCGCGAAGCGCGGTATCATGGGCTCTTTACCACGCGAAGCGTGGTCTTTAGAGAGTTTAGAGCACGTTAGAGGCCATTTTGGGCCACCAGGGCCCTCCCTGAAAGACTAGAGGGCCCCTTGGACGTTCAAAAAATCCCTGTACATGTAAGAGGGGCCCCTGGCCAGACCGAAAGGGCTCCTGAGCGGGTCAGAGGGCCCCCTGAACATGGGACCCTAGCCATCACAGAGGGGCCCCTGGGCAGGTCAAGAAGCCCCTGAGCATGTCGGGAGGGCGACAAAACAGCCAGCGCAGCCCCTAGTCAGCACGGAGGGGCCCCAAGGCAGGTCAGAGGGCCCTCAGAGCATGACGCAAGGCGACAAAGCAGCCAGCGCAATCCCTTGCCAGGTCGGAAGGGCCCCTTAGAAGGCTGGAGGGCCCCTGGAGAGACCAGAGGGCTCCTGGAAAGTTAAAAGGGCCCCTGTGTAGATCGGAGGGGCCCCTGACCAGACCGAAAGGACCCCTGGGCGGGTAAGAAGGGCCCCTGAACATGCCGAATTGGCCCCTAGCCAGCACGGAGGGGCTCCAGGGCAGGTCGGAGAGCCTCTTGAGCATGTCGGTAGGGCGACAAAGCAGCCAGGGTAGTCCGACCAGAAGAGTCGCTGGGCAGATCGGAGGGGCTCCTGGGAAAGTCAAACGGGCCCCTGGCTAGACGGAAAGGGTCCCTGGGCCGGTCGGAAGGGCCCTTGCACATGCCGGATGAGTTCCTAGCCAGACTGGAGGGGCCCCTGGGCAGGTCGGAGGGGTCCCTGAGCATGTCGGCAGGGCGACAAAGCAGCCAGTGCAGTCCCTGGCCAGGTCGGAAGGACCTCTGAACAGGTCGAATGGGCCCCTTGACACACAAGAGGTGCTTCTTGGAAGGTCAGAGGATTCCCTGGTCAGACTGGAAGGGCCAACAGCACGTAGATATACCAGATGAAGATTAAATACAAAGAGGACTTACTCCACCAGAACAATATTAAAAGCGGAGCTTTCGGGTATATTGTAACACCCTGACGAAGGGTGTTACAATATACCCGAAAGCTCCGATTTGTTTTCTTGTAGATTAAGCCCTCTTTGTATTTAATAGATATCACCCACTCCACATCATGTCTTTTCGCGGATCCCACATGAGTCCCTGAACAGGTCGGAATGGCGTTGAAAAGGTCGGAGGAGCCCCTAGACGATCTGAAGGGACCCTGGGCCTTTCAACAGTAAGAATGCAGTTGTCCAGGGAATAAAACTAACAAATTTCGCGCCGCTCCGGCGCAATTTAACTACAAATTCAATTATATGCGGGTTAGAAAAAATAGCCTGTTTCTCGGCGAATTTATGTGTTATGTTGGCACTGTCCTATATAATTGGGCAAAATAGTTCACTTAAGCACTTTTTGTCGCACTTTTAAACGCACAATAGCATTGTTAGAGGTCCGCACCATACGCAATGCGACGCATTGGTGATAAAGCATATCCAAGGCATAAGACTCAAAATTTTCACGCCCCTCCGCGGCGCAATTTGTTAAAAAGTTCCAGGTCTTAAGCCTAACAAATATTCCAAATTGGTGTCGCTGGTTCCAAAATTTATATGGCAGTTTGCTAACTCCAGCTCCTAAAGTTGGTATGGCCCATGCCATACCTGTCATACTGTATTTTCCATCATTGTAACATGCCTTTTCATCCGTTTTGTTCGGCCCTTTCAACGCTCGGGAAGGGCCCTTTCGAGGCGCCCCCCCCCCCGGACGAAATCCTGGCTACGTGCCTGGTCTCCAACACCCCAAATGGAGAAACTATCGCCTATTTTGAGCAGCACAGGGCCGCTGCCGCAATGCCGCCGTCGCACAGCTGCGTTCTACTGCAGGCGCCGCCGCAGTGCCGCACAGCTGCCGCCGCCGCAGAGCTGCGTTCTACTGCAGGCGCTGCAGTAGAACGCAGCACTGCCGCCGCCGCAGAGCCGCGTTCCACTGCAGGCGCCGCCGTAGCGTGGACACTACACAGCGTACTGAGCGTGCCGCACAGCCAGACAGCCTGGTAAATAATGCAGCCGCCACTATGCACTATACAGGGAAGTAATTAACGGGCGAGCAACTCGGGCGCTGACTGACTGATTGAACGGGCTGTGAGATGAGATCAGTCAGGGACTGCCGGCCGGTTGAACTCCCCACAGCGGCAAAAAAATCAACAAAAACCCGCAGCGGGGTCCGAGTAACTGGTGATTTCATTTGGTGGAACTGCAGGGGCGGCGGATTGTGATGTGGTGGAACTGCAGGGGCGGCGGATTGTGATGTGGTGGAACTGCAGGGGCGGCGGATTGTGATGTGGTGGAACTGCAGGGGCGGCGGATTGTGATGTGGTGGAACTGCAGGGGCGGCGGATTGTGATGTGGTGGAACTGCAGGGGCGGCGGATTGTGATGTAGTGGAACTGCAGGGGCGGCGGATTGTGATGTGGTGGAACTGCAGGGGCGGCGGATTGTGATGTGGTGGAACTGCAGGGGCGGCGGATTGTGATGTGGTGGAACTGCAGGGGCGGCGGATTGTGATGTAGTGGAACTGCAGGGGCGGCGGATTGTGATGTGGTGGAACTGCAGGGGCGGCGGATTGTGATGTGGTGGAACTGCAGGGGCGGCGGATTGGGGGGGGGGGGGGGGGCAGGGTACCCAAAATGCCCCCCAGTCGAAAATCCTGGGGAGGGTCATTTTGCCCCCAGATTTTAGCCGGCTCATTATCTCACGTTTGTTTTGTGTCGTATTTTTCCGACTTCGTCTTAACCAATCATAGACCTTATGCAATGATTTTCACGTGGTCTCTGGCGATGAATACAAATCCATGTATAATGATTAGTGAATCACTGTCCATTAACTGTGTCATTTATTTGTATAACTAGAGACGATTATTGCTTGATTTGCTTAGAGAAAATCGGCACTGACCAGCGGCAGGGTCTGCACTGCTCAATGTCTGTCGCAAACAAAACTGGAATTTGTCTTGAACCTTTGACTTCATCTATGGAGTGTTCTATAAATGGCAGAACATTGTGTCTGCACCCATTTTAACTCCACCTATCGTCGGAGTTAAAATGGGACGCGTCAGACACGGTTAGCCACTATGCAGCATGACTTACGTGGGTCATCAGTACCACATGACCTTGACCCATTTTAACTCCACCTATCGTCGGAGTTAAAATGGGACGCGTCAGACACGCTTAGCCACTATGCAACATGACTGGGACATGGGTCATCAGTACCACATGACCTTGACCCATTTTAACTCCACCTATCGTCGGAGTTAAAATGGGACGCGTCAGACACGGTTAGCCACTATGCAGCATGACTTACATGGGTCATCAGTACCACATGACCTTGACCCATTTTAACTCCACCTATCGTCGGAGTTAAAATGGGACGCGTCAGACACGGTTAGCCACTATGCAGCATGACTGGGACATGGGTCATCAGTACCACATGACCTTGACCCATTTTAACTCCACCTATCGTCGGAGTTAAAATGGGACGCGTCAGACACGGTTAGCCACTATGCAACATGACTTACATGGGTCATCAGTACCACATGACCTTGACCCATTTTAACTCCACCTATCGTCGGAGTTAAAATGGGACGCGTCAGACACGGTTAGCCACTATGCAACATGACTTACATGGGTCATCAGTACCACATGACCTTGACCCATTTTAACTCCACCTATCGTCGGAGTTAAAATGGGACGCGTCAGACACGCTTAGCCACTATGCAACATGACTTACATGGGTCATCAGTACCACATGACCTTGACCCATTTTAACTCCACCTATCGTCGGAGTTAAAATGGGACGCGTCAGACACGGTTAGCCACTATGCAACATGACTTACATGGGTCATCAGTACCACATGACCTTGACCCATTTTAACTCCACCTATCGTCGGAGTTAAAATGGGACGCGTCAGACACGTTTAGCCACTATGCAGCATGACTTACATGGGTCATCAGTACCACATGACCTTGACCCATTTTAACTCCACCTATCGTCGGAGTTAAAATGGGACGCGTCAGACACGCTTAGCCACTATGCAACATGACTGGGACATGGGTCATCAGTACCACATGACCTTGACCCATTTTAACTCCACCTATCGTCGGAGTTAAAATGGGACGCGTCAGACACGGTTAGCCACTATGCAACATGACTTACATGGGTCATCAGTACCACATGACCTTGACCCATTTTAACTCCACCTATCGTCGGAGTTAAAATGGGACGCGTCAGACACGCTTAGCCACTATGCAACATGACTGGGACATGGGTCATCAGTACCACATGACCTTGACCCATTTTAACTCCACCTATCGTCGGAGTTAAAATGGGACGCGTCAGACACGCTTAGCCACTATGCAACATGACTTACATGGGTCATCAGTACCACATGACCTTGACCCATTTTAACTCCACCTATCGTCGGAGTTAAAATGGGACGCGTCAGACACGCTTAGCCACTATGCAACATGACTGGGACATGGGTCATCAGTACCACATGACCTTGACCCATTTTAACTCCACCTATCGTCGGAGTTAAAATGGGACGCGTCAGACACGGTTAGCCACTATGCAACATGACTTACATGGGTCATCAGTACCACATGACCTTGACCCATTTTAACTCCACCTATCGTCGGAGTTAAAATGGGACGCGTCAGACACGCTTAGCCACTATGCAACATGACTTACATGGGTCATCAGTACCACATGACCTTGACCCATTTTAACTCCACCTATCGTCGGAGTTAAAATGGGACGCGTCAGACACGGTTAGCCACTATGCAACATGACTTACATGGGTCATCAGTACCACATGACCTTGACCCATTTTAACTCCACCTATCGTCGGAGTTAAAATGGGACGCGTCAGACACGGTTAGCCACTATGCAACATGACTGGGACATGGGTCATCAGTACCACATGACCTTGACCCATTTTAACTCCACCTATCGTCGGAGTTAAAATGGGACGCGTCAGACACGCTTAGCCACTATGCAACATGACTTACATGGGTCATCAGTACCACATGACCTTGACCCATTTTAACTCCACCTATCGTCGGAGTTAAAATGGGACGCGTCAGACACGGTTAGCCACTATGCAACATGACTTACATGGGTCATCAGTACCACATCACCTTGACTTGAGGAAAACTTTCAGTTTTGACCTAATTCGGTCATGTTGACCAGACATATTGACCAGACAAATACCACGACGTTTAAATAATTGTAATTTCCTTATAAGTAAAAGTAATTAACGGGAAAAAGTTTGACAAATAATCAACGGCGACATCTGGAGATAGAGATGGATTTTTTTTGGTATCGACGTATCGACGCCGATGCTTTTTTGGTATCGGCCGATACTTGCGCCGATACGTTGCCGATATCCACCTTAAGCCATACTCGCAATCATCAACAAAGATCACTTGGCATGCATAAACAGTGTTTGAAAGGTGGAACTGGTGAATATTCTGGTGGTGTGGAAAGGTGGAAAGGTGGATATTCGGAATCAGAAATGTTAAGAACTACTAGAGGTGTATTGTTTTTCCTGATGACCGGGTGATTGTTAGTATCGCGTTTGAGATAGGTCAAACATGCTGACGAGGAAGCTGGAAATCACCTTTTTAATCCTTACTGTTTGATTTGTTATATTTATAGTTCGCTACATGTGCGTAAAAATGTCGATACCGCTGCCGATACCAATTCGAAGCCGTGTCGATACCATGTCGATACCTGCGTCCTCCAAAGCCTTGCCGATACCGATACCAAGTTTTAGCGCACCCTGTAGCTCAGTGGGAGAGCGCTGGACTTCTGACCTATCCCGGTAGTGGCAGCCCGGGTTGGAGTCGCTTCGGCGCTCGCTATTTGTTCCTGACTGGGATGGCCTGCGGCCGGTGGCAGCGGTCGCACTCAAGGTCAGGTGACGTCAGTGAGCGGGGCGGACCGTGTCCAGGTATGTCGGGCACGTAAAACTTTCGTCTCTAAATTCTGCCGGCCAACAGGAATTGCGCGATCGGGTGGTGAGGTCAGGACCTGCACAACAAGCTCTGCTTAGCGCGAGTCCTGACCTCGGAAATCCATCCATACAAAACATTCGGACTAAATTTATTAAAAAAAAGTTTTCTAAAAAAAATCTGATCTGGAGCCTAAACTAGTAACTTGAATTTAAAAATGGGGACATCTCATCCGCCATTTTAATTTAAAAACGTTTCCGAAGTTATGTGTGCCTTTGCTGTATGCCATTTTCATGCAAATAATTAAAGGATTTCTAGAGCCGCATTGGCGGATCCAGAACGGTGGTGGTGGTGGTGGGGGGGGGGGGGGGGGGGGGGGGGGTATTCCAAAAGTCTCACACGGTTCTGAAAACTCATCGGATTTCGCTTTCTTATGCATTGATAGCTGATTTAAAACAAACTTTCCTTAGTAAAAGTTGCTTAGATTTTCTTCTATATCAGGAAATGTGTCAATTTTGCTCCGATTTCAGGCGTTTTTTTTTTTTTGGGGGGGGGGGCATGGCCGCTTTGCCTCCCCCTCCCCCTGGATCCGCTAGTGTATATAATGTATAGGTGGTGAAGACGCTCCGGAGCCCCAGCGATTGTTTGCCCCCACCGGAAAATAGAATCCGCCGGCGTTGGGTGGAAGCATCGCATGGTAGGCATTTACAAGCTAAGTATTGCCAGGGATTGCCGATCCGAAGGCTTTTGATAAATGAGAAAGTTCCATTTGTGCGTGCATTCAATACAGGTGCCATGAATTCCCGAAGATTCTAACGCACAGAAGGTTTTCGCCGATTTTTCCACTGTGACTTTGTGTGTTTATAATATAACAAGCAGTTCAGCCGGCGGCGTCGGCAACGCTCGTGGAATGGCAACCGCCGGTAATTCAGTGGTAACACGGCAGTGGTTACACGGTTATGGGCTGACGGCTCGTGCTAGGTACCTACGGTCTCCGCCTGGTCTCCGCCTGGTCTCCGCCGGTCTCCGCCTGGTCTCCGCCTGGTCTCCTCCGGTCTCCGCCTGGTCTCCTCCGGTCTCCGCATGCTCTCCGCCTGGTCTCCTCCGGTCTCCGCCTGGTCTCCGCCGGTCTCCGCCGGTCTCCGCCTGGTCTCCGCCGGTCTCCGCCGGTCTCCGCCGGTCTCCGCCTGGTCTCCACCTGGTATCCGCCTGGTATCCGCCCGGTCTCCTACGGTCTCCGCCCGGTCTCCGCCTGGTCTCCACCTGGTATCCGCCTGGTATCCGTCTGGTCTCCACATGGTCTTCGCCTGGTCTCCGCCTGGTCTCCTCCGGTCTCCGCCTGGTCTCCGCCTGGTCTCCACCTGGTCTCCACCTGGTCTCCGCCTGGTCTCCACCTGGTATCCGCCTGGTCTCCGCCTGGTCTCCGCCTGGTCTCCGCCTGGTCTCCGCCTGGTCTCCGCCTGGTCTCCGCCTGGTCTCCGCCGGTCTCCGCCTGGTCTCCGCCTGGTCTCCGCCTGGTCTCCGCCTGGTCTCCGCCTGGTCTCCGCCGGTCTCCTCCGGTCTCCGTGCCCAGCCAGTGAGAAATCACAATCATCAGATTCAATGTCCTGCTCACCCAGATGTCCATCCTCAGATTCAATGTCCTGCTCACCCAGATGTCCATCCTCAGATTCAATGTCCTGCTCACCCAGATGTCCATCCTCAGATTCAATGTCCTGCTCACCCAGATGTCCATCCTCAGATTCAATGTCCTACTCACCCAGATGTCCATCCTCAGATTCAATTTCCTGCTCACCCAGATGTCCATCCTCAGATTCAATGTCCTGCTCACCCAGATGTCCATCCTCAGATTCAATGTCCTGCTCACCCAGATGTCCATCCTCAGATTCAATGTCCTGCTCACCCAGATGTCCATCCTCAGATTCAATTTCCTGCTCACCCAGATGTCCATCCTCAGATTCAATGTCCTGCTCACCCAGATGTCCATCCTCAGATTCAATGTCCTGCTCACCCAGATGTCCATCCTCAGATTCAATGTCCTGCTCACCCAGATGTCCATCCTCATATTCAATTTCCTGCTCACCCAGATGTCCATCCTCAGATTCAATGTCCTGCTCACCCAGATGTCCATGCAGTGGGTTTCATGTTTTGTTGCATGAATAAGAAGCTGTAGAGGCGAGTGGTTATAAGGACAAGTTTGCAGCTGATATGCAACATTGCACAGCAGCTAAGCGACATCGGAAGTCAACACTGAACAGACAGCAGCTAAGCCACATCGGAAGTCAACACTGAACAGACAGCAGCTAAGCGACATCGGAAGTCAACACTGAACAGACAGCAGCTAAGCGACATCGGAAGTCAACACTGAACAGACAGCAGCTAAGCGACATCGGAAGTCAACACTGAACAGACAGCAGCTAAGCCACATCGGAAGTCAACACTGAACAGACAGCAGCTAAGCCACATCGGAAGTCAACACTGAACAGACAGCAGCTAAGCCACATCGGAAGTCAACACTGAACAGACAGCAGCTAAGCGACATCGGAAGTCAACACTGAACAGACAGCAGCTAAGCCACATCGGAAGTCAACACTGAACAGACAGCAGCTAAGCAACATCGGAAGTCAACACTGAACAGACAGCAGCTAAGCGACATCGGAAGTCAACACTGAACAGCATATCAGAGCTCATCGTGCGTCTGAAATACCGTTAATTAATGTGCACGTAGTATGCAACTCTTACCAATGAAAACACATGCTGCTATCACATATCTGCACGTAGTATGCAACTCTTACCAATGAAAACACATGCTGCTATCACATATCTGCACGTAGTATGCAACTCTTACCAATGAAAACACATGCTGCTATCACATATCTGCACGTATTATGCAACTCTTACCAATGAAAACACATGCTGCGCAACTCTTACCAATGCCAACAGATGCTGCTATCACATAATCTCCCAATATCAGCATGTGTATTGAGTGCCTTGCATCCTATGACTTTCATGAAACGATAAAGCATGATTAAATATTGATTGGATTCGCACCCTTGATATTATTTTATGAACGCCTTTTCCTCGTTGGAAGCGTAGCCAGCATTTTTGTTTGAAGCTCAGCCACTATGGTCAGCGCACGCTCTGGGAACATGTGTAGCCCAATGGGCGCATTTGTAGGCCTGCGGCGTTGCCTGTCTGTCGGTATTGCCTGCAGCGTTGGTGATAGGTCTGTCTGTGGATAGGCATGGCTGAACCGCGCTTATGCTGCTGCATGAAGCATGACGACGCCGACGTTCGGCTCATGTTCGGCTCATGTTCGGCTCATGTTCGGCTCAGGTTCGGCTCAGGTTCGGCTCATGTTCGGCTCATGTTCGGTTCATGTTCTGCTCATGTTCGGCTCACGTTCGGCTCATGTTCTGCTCATGTTCGGCTCACGTTCGGCTCATGTTCGGCTCATGTTCGACTCATGTTCGGCTCATGTTCTGATCATGTTCGGTTCATGTTCTGCTCATGTTCGGCTCACGTTCGGCTCATGTTCGGATCATGTTCTGCTCATGTTCGGCTCATGTTCGGCTCATGTTCGGCTCATGTTCGACTCATGTTCGACTCATGTTCGGCTCATGTTCGGCTCATGTTCGGCTCATGTTCGGCTCATGTTCGGCTCATGTTCGGCTCATGTTCGGCTCATGTTCGGCTCAGGTTCGGCTCATGTTCGGCTCATGTTCGGCTCATGTTCGGCTCATGTTCGGTTCATGTTCTGCTCATGTTCGGCTCACGTTCGGCTCATGTTCTGCTCATGTTCGGCTCACGTTCGGCTCATGTTCGGCTCATGTTCGACTCATGTTCGGCTCATGTTCTGCTCATGTTCGGTTCATGTTCTGCTCATGTTCAGCTCATGTTCGGCTCATGGCTTACGCGTGTCGGAGCTGAGAGAGGCAGGCCCGGCTTACCATCTAACGCATTGCAGTTCGCTGTTCAGGTCAAATCCTGATAACAAACATGCGGCCCAAACATTTTTTTTAAGGAAAAAAAGTAAAAAACTATTAACTTAAAGACTTCAGATAATGATAATAACACACTTGTAACAATTTTTTAATTGGTGTATGATGAAAAACATAGCCAAAATTCCGAGACAAATGCTTACGTCAGATTTGAAATTTCTGCAGACTAGTTTGGTCGAATATTCTCCTGCTATTTTCAGAATCCAGACTACCAGCCTCCAACACCCAAGGAAAGTTTCTCAAAGTGCACATAGTTTATGTTGCTTTTGAAATAAACCCAGTCAGTATAAATAAACCCACAGTCAGAAATAAACCCACAGTCAGTATTGGCCCCGGAGTGCCAGCTCTATGCCACATGATATTCGCACAGAGACCCAGTGCCACATGATATTCACACAGACCCAGTGTCACATGATATTCGCACAGAGACCCAGTGCCACATGATATTCGCACAGAGACCCAGTGCCACATGATATTCGCAGAGACCCAGTGCCACATGATATTCGCACAGGGACCCAGTGTCACATGATATTCGCACAGAGACCCAGTGCCACATGATATTCGCACAGAGACCCAGTGTCACATGATATTCGCAGAGACCCAGTGCCACATGATATTCGCACAGGGACCCAGTGTCACATGATATTGCACAGAGACCCAGTGCCACATGATATTCGCACAGAGACCCAGTGCCACATGATATTCGCACAGAGACCCAGTGCCACATGATATTCGCAGAGAGACCCAGTGCCACATGATATTCGCACAGAGACCCAGTGCCACATGATATTCGCACAGAGACCCAGTGCCACATGATATTCGCACAGAGACCCAGTGCCACATGATATTCGCAGAGACCCAGTGCCACATGATATTCGCACAGGGACCCAGTGTCACATGATATTCGCACAGAGACCCAGTGCCACATGATATTCGCACAGAGACCCAGTGCCACATGATATTCGCACAGAGACCCAGTGCCACATGATATTCGCAGAGACCCAGTGCCACATGATATTCGCACAGAGACCCAGTGCCACATGATATTCGCAGAGACCCAGTGCCACATGATATTCGCACAGGGACCCAGTGTCACATGATATTCGCACAGAGACCCAGTGCCACATGATATTCGCACAGAGACCCAGTGCCACATGATATTCGCACAGAGACCCAGTGCCACATGCTATTCGCACAGAGACCCAGTGCCACATGATATTCGCAGAGACCCAGTGCCACATGATATTCGCACAGGGACCCAGTGTCACATGATATTCGTACAGAGACCCAGTGCCACATGATATTCGCACAGAGACCCAGTGCCACATGATATTCGCACAGAGACCCAGTGCCACATGATATTCGCACAGAGACCCAGTGCCACATGATATTCGCACAGAGATCCAGTGTCACATGATATTCGTACAGAGACCCAGTGCCACATGATATTCGCAGAGACCCAGTGCCACATGATATTCGCACAGGGACCCAGTGTCACATGATATTCGCACAGAGACCCAGTGCCACATGATATTCGCACAGAGACCCAGTGCCACATGATATTCGCAGAGAGACCCAGTGCCACACGATATTCGCAGAGAGACCCAGTGCCACATGATATTCGCACAGAGACCCAGTGTCACATGATATTCGCACAGAGACCCAGTGCCACATGATATTCGCACAGAGACCCAGTGCCACATGATATTCGCCCAGAGACCCAGTGCCACATGATATTCGCACAGAGACCCAGTGTCACATGATATTCGCCCAGAGACCCAGTGTCACATGATATTCGCACAGAGACCCAGTGTCACATGATATTCGCACAGAGACCCAGTGCGACATGATATTCGCACAGAGACCCAGTGTCACATGATATTCGCACAGATACCCAGTGCCACGTGATATTCGCACAGAGACCCAGTGCCACATGATATTCGCACAGAGACCCAGTGCCACATGATATTCGCACAGAGACCCAGTTCCACATGATATTCGCACAGAGACCCATTGCCACATGATATTCGCAGAGAGACCCAGTGCCACATGATATTCGCAGAGAGACCCAGTGCCACATGATATTCGCACAGAGACCCAGTGCCACATGATATTCGCACAGAGACCCAGTGCCACATGATATTCGCACAGAGACCCAGTGCCACATGATATTCGCAGAGACCCAGTGCCACATGATATTCGCACAGGGACCCAGTGTCACATGATATTCGCACAGAGATCCAGTGCCACATGATATTCGCACAGAGACCCAGTGCCACATGATATTCGCACAGAGACCCAGTGCCACATGATATTCGCACAGAGACACAGTGCCACATGATATTCACACAGAGACCCAGTGCCACATGATATTTGCACAGAGACCCAGTGCCACATGATATTCGCACAGAGACCCAGTGCCACATGATATTCGCACAGGGACCCAGTGTCACATGATATTCGCACAGAGACCCAGTGCCACATGATATTCGCACAGAGACCCAGTGCCACATGATATTCGCAGAGAGACCCAGTGCCACATGATATTCGCAGAGAGACCCAGTGCCACATGATATTCGCACGGAGACCCAGTGTCACATGATATTCGCACAGAGACCCAGTGCCACATGATATTCGCACAGAGACCCAGTGCCACATGATATTCGCCCAGAGACCCAGTGCCACATGATATTCGCACAGAGACCCAGTGTCACATGATATTCGCCCAGAGACCCAGTGTCACATGATATTCGCACAGAGACCCAGTGCCACATGATATTCGCACAGAGACCCAGTGTCACATGATATTCGCCCAGTGTCACATGATATTTGCACAGAGACCCAGTGCCACATGATATTCGCCCAGCTCTATACGAGCGTGCCGCAGGACCGCCGGGTCACAATACTGAGTGCCGAGTTTCTGACACCATTCTCCGAGTGGGAGACACCGAGTAAACATTAAACACAGTCACGTGGTCGCCCCTACCGCGGGTATCCGGGAGCGACGCCTCGAAGGCAGGGCCGGGAGCCGGCTCCGCGCTGTGGTCGGTTCACATCACTGCCGCGCCCGGCCGCAGATTCCCGCTACTGGGACCGTGTCCGCCGTGAGGTACTGGCCGGGGATTCTCGGTAGCGGTACCGCGTCCGACCGTGACCGCCAGGGTGACGTCAGAGCGGTTTAGAGCGATGTCCGCGTGTCCTTAATACGTGTGTCCTCAACCGCCGGGATGGGGCGGGGGTGACAGCGGCATATTAGCTCCTCTGTGGCTCCCCAGCAGCATGTTAGCTCTTCCGTGGCTCACCAGCGGTATATTAGCTTCCCTGTGGCTCCCCAGCGGCATGCTAGCTCATCCGTGGCTCCCCAGCGGCATATTATCTCTTCCGTGGCTCCCCAGCGGCATATTAGCTCTTCCGTGGCTCCCCAGCGCCATATTATCTCTTCCGTGGCTCCCCAGCGGCATATTAGCTCTTCCGTGGCTCCCCAGCGGAGTATTAGCTCTTCCGTGGCTCCCCAGCGGCATATTAGCTCTCCCGTGGCTCCCCAGCGGCATATTATCTCTTCCGTGGCTCCCCAGTGGCATGTTAGCTCCTCTGTAGCTCCCCATCGGCATAGTAGCTCCTCTGTGGCTCCCCAGTGGCATGTTAGCTCCTCTTTAGCTCCCCAGCGGCATGTTAGCTCCTCTGTGGCTCCCCAGCGGCATATTAGCTCTTTCGTGGCTCCCCAGCGGCATATTAGCTCTTCCGTAGCTCCCTAGCGGCATATTAGCTCTTCCGTGGCACCCCAGCGGCATATTATCTCCTCTGTGGCTCCCCATCGGCATATTAGCTCCTTTGTGGCTCCCCAGCGGCATATTAGCTCTTCCATGGCTCCCCAGCGGCATATTAGCTCATATGTGGCTCACCAGCGGCATATTAGCTCTTCCGTGGCTCCCCAGCGGCATATTATCTCCTCTGTGGCTC
>JAXIVJ010002452.1:102500-109319 GCA_036785665.1 Chirona hameri
CTGCCTGTTCTGTCCGCTCCCGTCTGTTCTGTCCGCTCTATAACTGCCTGTTCTGTCCGCTCTATAACTGCCTGTTCTGTCCGCTCTATAACTGCCTGTTCTGTCCGCCCTATAACTGCCTGTTCTGTCCGCTCTATAACTGCCTGTTCTGTCCGCTCCCGTCTGTTCTGTCCGCTCTATAACTGCCTGTTCTTATAACTGCCTGTTCTGTCCGCCCTATAACTGCCTGTTCTGTCCGCTCTATAACTGCCTGTTCTGTCCGCTCTATAACTGCCTGTTCTGTCCGCTCCCGTCTGTTCTGTCCGCTCTATAACTGCCTGTTCTGTCCGCTCCCGTCTGTTCTGTCCGCTCTATAACTGCCTGTTCTATCCGCTCTATAACTGTCTGTTCTGTCTGCTCTATAACTGCCTGTTCGGTCCGCTCTATAACTGCCTGTTATGTCCGCTCTATAACTGTCTGTTCTGTCCGCTCCCGTCTGTTCTGTCCGCTCTATAACTGCCTGTTCTGTCCGCTCCCGTCTGTTCTGTCCGCTCTATAACTGCCTGTTCTGTCCGCTCTATAACTGCCTGTTCGGTCCGCTCTATAACTGCCTGTTCTGTCCGCTCTATAACTGTCTGTTCTGTCGCTCCCGTCTGTTCTGTCCGCTCTATAACTGCCTGTTTCTGTCCGCTCCCGTCTGTTCTGTCCACTCTATAACTGTCTGTTCTGTCCGCTCCCGTCTGTTCTGTCCCGCTCTATAACTGCCTGTTCTGTCCGCTCTATAACTGCCTGTTCTGTCCGTTCCCGTCTGTTCTGTCCGCTCTATAACTGCCTGTTCTGTCCGCTCTATAACTGCCTGTTCTGTCCGCTTCATGACTGCCTGTTGCCTTCCACTCTGTCATTTTGTTTTTGTTTTTATATCCGTACATATCATTTCCCTACATATTTCCTATATAGCCTTCCCGGGATAGGTTACCAATACCGTGCGCCCAGCGCCCGTTTGGTACACGGAACGCGCTTTACCACGGGCCAAGAATAGCATCCGGCCTGCCGCCCCCGCCTCCGCCCCCGCCCCCGCCCCCGCCCCCGCCCCCGCCCCCCGCCCCCGCCCCCGCCCCCGCCCCCGCCCCCGCCACTGCCACTGCCGCAGCCAGAGCCCTGATTCTGCCACAGCCAGAGCCCTGATTGAACCTGGCTTAATTCCCGTCCAGATTAGGCAGTGCGTCTCGCGGGCGGGGGCGGGGGCGGGGCGATGGTGGCGGTGGCGTGTTGATATAGTACCCGGTGATCCGGCCCTGTGTGTGTCATTGTGTGTGTGTCAGTCGGCTGATGTTGTCTCTGGCTGGGCGGCGGCTGTGACTGGGCGGCTGAAGACCGGGGATCAGGGGATCAGGGGATCAGGGGATCAGGTGATCAGGGTATCAGGGCGGTGGCGGGGTCAGACGGTCATTGACCTGTGACCCAGTAAACAGTCAGTGGCCAGTGACCCAGCACAGTGACCAGTGACCAGTGACCAGTGACCAGTGACCAGTGACCAGTGACCAGTGACCAATGACCAGTGACCAGTGACCAGTGACCAGTGACCAGTGACCAGTGACCAGTGACCAGTGACCAGTGACCAGTGACCAGTGACCAGTGACCAGTGACCCAGCACAGGGACCAGTTACCAGTGACCAGTGACCAGTGACCAGTGGACCAGTGACCAGTGGCCAGTGGCCAGTGGCCAGTGGCCAGTGACCAGTGACCAGTGACCAGTGATCAGTGATCAGTGATCAGTGATCAGTGACCAGTGACCAGTGACCAGTGACCACCAGCGATCACTGAACAGTGAAGCACAGCCGGTGATCCGAAGCGAGTGATAGGTGGCCTGTGTCCAGTGATCCATAGCGTGACTTAATAGTGAATAGTGATCACAGCCACGTGGCTGGCTTACTAGTGACCCCCGACCTTTACCAAACGCGCCCAACTGTAATATGTACCTAGTGTGCAATATGTAATTGTAATTTGTAACCCCAGATGGACTGGACGTACAGTATTTCCATCGATAAAGGTTAGCGTTTCGAGTAGTGCTGCCACTTTCTGACATCCAAAACCCTTAGTCCACACAGTGTGTGATCTCGAAACCCTCCAACGGCCACAATCTGTGAAGGCATAACCCACAGGAGCCCCATATTATTTGAACCTCTTGCAATGTACTGCTATTGGTTACTCTCTATTGAAAATAGCCTTAATAAGCGTAGCTGAGGTACCAACTCCAAAACTGTCCAGTGAAATCAACACATTTTAGCATGCTATTTTTGCTATGTCTTTGTGAGGCGACAAACAGCCCAGGGGCCAGCGCTTTGCAGACCTGTCGATCCACACCTATAGAGTTTGGAGATTGGCCAGTTTAGGTGTCGATCCACACCTATAGAGTTTGGAGATTGGCAGTTTAGGTGTCGATCCACACCTATAGAGTTGGGAGATTGGCCAGTTTAGGTGTCGATCCACACCTATAGAGTTTGGAGATTGGCCAGTTTAGGTGTCGATCCACACCTATAGAGTTTGGAGATTGGCCAGTTTTAGGTGTCGATCCACACCTATAGAGTTGGGAGATTGGCCAGTTTAGGTGTCGATCCACACCTATAGAGTTGGGAGATTGGCCAGTTTAGGTGTCGATCCACACCTATAGAGTTGGGAGATTGGCCAGTTTAGGTGTCGATCCACACCTATAGAGTTGGGAGATTGGCCAGTTTAGGTGTCGATCCACACCTATAGAGTTGGGAGATTGGCCAGTTTAGGTGTCGATCCACACCTATAGAGTTTGGAGATTGGCCACCAGTTTAGGTGTCGATCCACACCTATAGAGTTGGGAGATTGACCAGTTTAGGTGTCGATCCACACCTATAGAGTTGGGAGATTGACCAGTTTAGGGTGTCGATCCACACCTATAGAGTTGGGAGATTGGCCAGGTTCAGGCACGAACACACTGTGTCTTGCCCTGGTCCGGAACACACTGTACTGTCCTGCCCTGGTCCGGAGCACACTGTCCTGTCCTGCCCTGGTCCGGAGCACACTGTACTGTCCTGCCCTGGTCCGGAGCACACTGTACTGTCCTGCCCTGGTCCGGAGCACACTGTACTGTCCTGCCCTGGTCCCGGAGCACACTGTACTGTCCTGCCCTGGTCCGGAGCACACTGTACTGTCCCTGCCCTGGTCCGGAGCACACTGTACTGTCCTGCCCTGGTCCGGAGCACACTGTACTGTCCTGCCCTGGTCCGGAGCACACTGTACTGTCCTGCCCTGGTCCGGAGAACACTGTACTGTCCTGCCCTGGTCGGAGCACACTGTACTGTCCTGCCCTGGTCGGAGCACACTGTACTGTCCTGCCCTGGTCCGGAGCACACTGTGCTGTCCTGCCCTGGTCCGGAGCACACTGTACTGTCCTGCCCTGGTCCGGAGAAACACTGTACTGTCCTGCCCTGGTCGGAGCACACTGTACTGTCCTGCCCTGGTCGGAGCACACTGTACTGTCCTGCCCTGGTCGGAGCACACTGTACTGTCCTGCCCTGGTCCGGAGCACACTGTACTGTCCTGCCCTGGTCCGGAACACACTGTACTGTCCTGCCCCTGGTCCGGAGCACACTGTACTGTCCTGCCCTGGTCCGGAACACACTGTACTGTCCTGCCTCTGGTCCGGAACACACTGTACTGTCCTGCCCTGGTCCGGAGCACACTGTACTGTGCTCCGGACCAGGGCACAGTACAGTGTGCTCCTCTGGTCGGAGCACACTGTACTGTCCTGCCCTGGTCGGAGCACACTGTCCTGTCCTGACCTGGTCCGGAGCACACTGTACTGTCCCTGTCCTGGTCCGGATCACACTGTCCTGCCCTGCCCTGGTCCGGAGCACACTGTCCTGTCCTGCCCTGGTCCGGAACACACTGTACTGTCCTGGTCCGGAACACTGTGCTGTCCTGTCCTGGTCCGGAACACACTGTCCTGCCCTGGTCCTTGAAATTGATGGTCAAGGTCATTTTCCACTAGTGAGGTTATGAAGGTTACGGCAGATATTGACCCGAGGAATCGAATGAGACCATTATTTTGTCAATTAGACAATAACTTCGGGTCGTTTTGAGCCACCCCGTCCTTTGACCTTGAAGATGATTTTGAAGATGACCTTGAATGTAAAAATGAATGTCATTTGCGTGATCAGCGTGCCCCAATTGAACTGTTACCACATTTTGAGGCAAATCGCTACTCGACGCTGAATTCGAATCCGAATCCGTCACTAACTTCACGGACATCCCCCGTCACGTGCCTCCTTGGGGGCACCCCTTGGTTGCGTCCCTGTCCTCGGCCGGGGCAACTTTGAAAACAATTCTCCACCCATGGCCTTGTGAGTTGTGAGAAATATCAAATATGTTATATGTATTTGTATATCTCACTGTAATATATTAAAGGACCGGACCTGGACCATTGTCATCACCAGGAGGAGGTGCCTTTCTTGCAAGAAATGGCTAGTTGCTGAATCGCACCATTTATGTACAACCTTAATATTGATACTGGCTGATTATTGGTATTGGAGCTACCATGAGGTAGTCTTTGCCTACTTTGACCCAATATGATACTTTCAAGTTTTGTTAAGATTTTAATTATATTTTCGTATTTTAGACGTATTTTAGCAACACCTCGGTGTTGCTAAAATACGTCAGTAATGAGCTAATAAAACCTATGTTCATTCTAAGGTGTTACACTTCAATTTTGCACATATTTCGTTTTTATCATTAGTCGCTTTTACTACCCCTCCCCCCCCCCCCCCCGCCCGGTCGCCGACTCAATTACAGTCCCAACGAAAAACAAAAAGTTCCGCCTCTGCGTCTGACCGTGTGCACCGTGCTGTTGCTGTACGTCTGACCGTGTGCACCGTGCTGTCGCTGTACGTCTGACCATGTGCACCGTGCTGTCGCTGTACGTCTGACCGTGTTGCACCGTGCTGTCGCTGTACGTCTGACCGTGTGCACCGTGCTGTCGCTGTACGTCTGACCGTGTGCACCGTGCTGTCGCTGTACGTCTGACCGTGTGCACCGTGCTGTCGCTGTACGTCTGACCGTGTGCACCGTGCTGTCGCTGTACGTCTGACCGTGTGCACCATGCTGTCGCTGTACGTCTGACCATGTGCACCGTGCTGTCGCTGTACGTCTGACCGTGTGCACCGTGCTGTCGCTGTACGTCTGACCGTGTGCACCGTGCTGTCGCTGTACGTCTGACCGTGTGCACCGTGCTGGTGCAGTACGTCTGACCGTGTGCACCGTGCTGTCGCAGTACGTCTGACCGTGTGCACCGTGCTGTCGCTGTACGTCTGACCGTGTGCACCGTGCTGTCGCTGTACGTCTGACCGTGTGCACCGTGCTGTCGTTGTACGTCTGACCGTGTGCTCCGTGCTGTCTTGGCAGTATGGCGGGCGCCGGACCTGAGTGTGCTGGTGCTGTACGTCTGACCGTGTGCACCGTGCTGTCGCTGTACGTCTGACCGTGTGCACCGTGCTGTCGTTGTACGTCTGACCGTGTGCTCCGTGCTGTCTTGGCAGTATGGCGGGCGCCGGACCTGAGTGTGCTGTCGCTGTACGTCTGACCGTGTGCACCGTGCTGTCGCTGTACGCCTGACCGTGTGCTCCGTGCTGTCTTTGCAGTATGGCGGGCGCCGGACCTGAGTGTGCTGGCAGTACAGCAGGCCGCCTCTGCCCCGGACCTGGACTCAGACGACCACCTCTGCACGGCTCGCCACGGCCGCGAGGCGGACTGCTGTCGTCTGCGGGCGGACAGCGCCTCGCCGCCGCCGCCCCCCGCCCCCGCCCCCGCCCCCCGACACAGCCGCCCACTGACTCCTGCGCCGCCCGGCTTCGCGAAGCGCCACCAGCCGTACGCAATGGCGGTCCCGAAGCGCGCCTGCGAGACGGCGAGTCCGAGTCGCGAGGCGGCGGCGAGGCGTCCCGACTGCCGGCCGACGAGCCAGGCTTCCACCCCGCCGAGGTGGAAGCCTGGCTCGACGAGCATCCCGATTTCACAAAGGATTTCTTCATGAGGTGAGTGGCCTTTCGCGCTGGACGGGCAGGGTGTCTGGAGTAGACATCAGAACCAGAACCAGAACGTGGACAACAAATGCTGCTCATTGTTTTTGTTTTGGTTGATTGGTTTTGGTTGGTTGACATTTGTTTACTTTCCGTTCGGTTGGCTCCCGATTCCATTTCATACCGTTCCTTCACGGTAACCGGACAAAAAGTCAAAAGTCAAAAAGTCAAAGGACAAGTCAACTGTGACAAAGTCTTAGGACAAAAAGTCAAATAGGAAAAAAGTCAAATGCAAAAAGTAAAAACGGCAAAATGTCAAACCGACAGAAAGTCCTTCGACTTTTTCACATTTGACTTTTTGTCCTGGAATCGTTCCATCACTTCTCGTTAACTTTTTTTTCTATTCCATTCCGTTCTGATCCATTCAGAGGCAAAGGTAAGAATAACTTGTCAGCCGTTCCATTTCGTTCTGATTCCATTCAGAGGCAAATGTAAAGAATAACTTGTCAGCCGTTCCATTGCGTTCCATAACCAGCCTAGCCGGCGGCAGAGGTTCCATTCCATGCCATTGCTGCGTATCGGGATTGTGTTAATTTTCCATTCGGTTCTGATATGCTCTGGCCTGGTGCCGGAGTGCGGTTTGTGGGAGGTCTGCCATCTCTCGTTAGGTTTCTCACGGATGGTGTGTGAATTATTGAATATGAAGCGAGAAACTCTATAACAATTGCTACTAAAATATAATGTTGCAGGAACGAAGCAGAACGTCTGGGAGCAGACATTAAATTGTGATATC